>JAMQGT020001295.1:0-18836 GCA_024447675.2 Pterophyllum scalare | reverse complement strand
ATACAGTAAATATTCAATTTTATGACCAAGAATTACAGTGTATAAAGAAACAGGCGATAATTATGCTGTAAAACCAAAGTTAGCCTTCTTTAATCAAATGAGTGGCTGATCCTGAAAGTGTGGCTAACGCTTAATTCAATGCAGTATGTTTAGCATTTAGGAAGGATCATAGGATGAAGGATGAAGGATCATACTAACATAAACACGCAGGTATAACCATTCCTTTGTCATAGAAATCTGATGTGGGACAATAGTTCCAATAAATTCTGATTAGAAGCATAAATCTTTGATACTGTCTTAGAGATTGAACATTAGTATACTACTGATCTAATGAGGAAAAGAACATTAAGAAAGAGGGATGGATTAAAGATTAAGGGAATTTTAGCTACCTTGGTGCAAGCAAGGAGAAGCTAAATTTTAATAAAGAGTTACTATAGTGGTGTCTCATTCATGCATGTTAACATGTCTCAGTGTGTAGCACATGTTTTCCCTCTATTGCAAGTTTCTGAAGCATTTACTATGGGTGAGATTTGGAGTAAAAAAGTGTAATGAAACATATATAGCTAGGCAGCACACAGGCTGGAAAAATGATCAGACTACAGGGAGCCAACAGATATGAGATGAGCTCCATGCGCACTTACACAGTCGTCCTGCCCTCCTGGGCGCACAGTCAGTTCTAGAGCCAATCAGATCAGAGCACAGGGCGGAGCATGCAAGGTGAGCAGAGAGAGAGCAATGGGAGAGGATGTTAGCATCACTCAATGAGACGCAGCCTGCCAACCAGACTTATAGTCTGCCTCGGCCCACTCTGTTGTCTTTGACATGCTTTACCTATACGTACAGGTGTATGTGACTGTGTTGAGTGTTGCACGTGTTCATCGGAAGATGTGCAGTGAGTGCATTTCTGTCCTCATGTTGCTAATGTGTCAGCATGACAAAGACAGCAGAGTTGGTTTCAGCACTGGAAGGTCTGACCAGTGGGCTACATGAGAGAGAAATGAGCACACTGTTCACATATCAAACACTGCACAAAGAAAAACAAACAAAGAAACACAAAAGGACGGCACATGTCTCTTGACTTTTAAAGCTGCTTTTGTACTCATTTTGAAAGAACTACTGCACGTGCATTTATATAAGAATATACTCTTTTTAAAAAAAAAAAAAAATGTATGTTTGCAAGTGCAGCATGTGTGTTTTGGTGTGACATATTCAGTTTTATCATGGTTTAAGAAACCTACAGTGTCCAAAAACGCAAGACAGTCAGGGACCATGGCCATCCTCAAAACAAACACTGAAAAACAAAACAAAGTTATGCAACTTTCATTAAAAACAAAACAAAACCAAAGCGCACAAAGGAAACAAAATAAGAAACACACTTTTGTAAATAACCCAAAGCTCTGATACACAACACATGAACAAGGTGGAGGCAAAGTTCAGCAGTGTAGTTTTTGAAGGGGTTTAAATGGGACACAGAGTGGATGGGGTAGGTGATGGTGGAATGTGACAGTTAAGAGTGCTGAGATGCCTGTGCTCTATGTGAAATGCTCCAGAAGGTGAAGAAACACAGAGGGAGAGAGAGAGAGAAATAATGGTGTGCGCAGTCATCTTTGTCACAGCCAAGAGCAATCAACTGTCAGCTTGTAGACAGTGGTGATGTCTTCATTTGGATAACATCAGAAAGGCGTGAGCCCAATCTGAACTGGGTGTCACTTGATATGTTTGATATCATGTGCCCTTCATATTTTAATTTTTGGTCATCCAAGAATGCATAGTCTTATACAAACTGGGATGCAGGAGCCCAAACAATTGTGTTTCAAATAATGTAATGTAATAATGTAATCAAGTAATGATTTCCCCTTTAAAGAAACATTGCTTTAAATACCTGACCTGCCTACATTTAAGAAGGCAAATACAACATTCAAGATGTGCAAAATCAGCAACAAGAAGTAACAGAAAACTTCCAGGGATACCAAACTATACTTGTCTAGAACAACAGTAAAGACTACTTTAGATTTCTATGTGCCAGTGCTTCTGCGAAAGGTCATTAACTTGTAGTTCTATGCTGGTTAGGTCTACAAAGACATCTTATTGTTTTTTCTCAGTCAGCACTGTAACTGACTAGTGGATGGAAACATGAAAATGTGATGCACAAGCTTTGGTGTGTGAAGTTGATCCTCTTGCTGATGCCACTATGATGAGAAGACTGTGAAAGGTCTGTCATGACATCGTCATCAATCTAATATCTCCTCTTCATGTCTTTCAGTTCCTCTTAATCAGCAGCAAAGTATGGTGGAAGCAAAGTCTGCCATTCGCATTATTCACAGAGACAGACTACAATGAAAGAAGACATTAAAGGAGAAGCAAGGCTGTGAAAGAAAATCCAACTCAACTGCATCTGAAAAGTGATCACAAACTTCTGAGCTCTTTTTAAGACTGAGATATATTCATGACTCCATGATATTGCATTTAACATCAGATACTGTCAGTTTCATAAAATGAGTAGCACTTCAACAGACAGCCAAAAAAGATGTTGTCTGTCCTTCTAACATCAAATGTTAACTTCCAGCCTGTCAAGCGAAAAACATAGCTCGGCTGAAGCAGGTTGTTTTACACTGGAGGAGATCAAAAGAGAAGATCCCACCTCTTATATGACAGTGTGACTCTTGAGGACTTTTGACAAGGTTAGGCTTTATCTGGTAATCTTGGCATTAACAAGGTTGTTAATGCCAAGATTGTGAGCGGATGGATTTCAACGTGGCACACACCATTATAGTTCAGACACGTTCAAATACTTGTTAAAATACATCCCTGAAGCTTTGAGGTTATCACTGATTATAAATTTTCTGGTCTTATCCAATTTATATCAGCGATGACGGCAAAGAGCGGTGGATATGAGGATGTATTATGTATTATTTGAACAAAGGCTTTGGGAAATGCTGAAGGAAATGCTGGAAGGGGAAGCTACTAGCAGGGTCATAGGCTAGAACCCAAAAGTGAGACTGTGCAAGAGATGAGGAGAAGCTTTCAGGGAAGTACGTGCCTCCGAGCCCTGTTACCTTGTTTGCACCAACAGATAATACACACACTACTACACACACACTCACACACACATACCACTAGCTTATCAACTGCTACTGTCTACTCTTACCAACAGAGAGCACTTAACAGGAAGCAAAGGAGTACAGCTGTAACTATGGAAACAAGGAGCAGTCTTAGACCCAAGACCAGAGCCATCAACTGTAGTACTACTGTACTGTACCTCTAAAACCAATAATTTCTTGAAAAGCATGCTGTAGTAATACTTCAATTTTATTTTTAATTGAATCTGGAGAGATTTTGAGGATCAGTGAAGAGATCAGCTGATGCAAACAAGGTAACAAATAACAGTACAAAGAATATTAATAAAAAATAATATAAAAGTACTGTTCTCTTTCAATGGGCTGTTAGGCTCGTTATGTAAAATATAGTTAAAAAAGCTTTGGTTTACCCTAGGGTCTATAACCTTAAGGTTTACTCTCTTCGGTGTCCTCACATCTGCAGAAATATAAAGGATTTCATTGTACTTTCAGGTATTGTGTGAAAAACGGAACCCACAGACAGACAAAAATGTACTTCACATAACCCTGAGGTTGCTGTGTCAGACATCTTCTACTCAGTGATGTTCAAACATAAGGTATGGCCTGCTGATGGGTATATATAGCATGTATTAACTATGTTGTTCTACTAGGATTGTTGGGGAACTAATACCAACAATGCTAGTGACCTCTGATCTCATTACTGCTTAGTATCACAACAGACTTTATAAACTCAGTGCCTATCTTATAAAATGATGTGCAATAGAACATAACAACAGATACTGATGCAAATAAAAAGTGATACAATAAAAAATGTTGATAGAGAAAATAATTAAACTCAGTGTCAACAATTTTAATCAATCAAAGAGACATAGTGGTTACTTGAATTTCTTTAACTCTGTGCCACTATATAAGTAAGGATAACAACCTCTTGTTCTGTCACTTCACAATATCTTCTCTTACCTGGCACCTGCCACAGGTGACTTCCTCCCTGGATCAAGTGATGCTCCCAGCGGTTCCTCTCCCAGTGATCTAGTGTCTTTATTTAGCTGCTGTAGTCGTGAACTGAGCTCTCCCATAACAGATGGTTTGACTCCCTCATCTGCACCCAGCCCCAGTCCCAGCCCACCAAGATTTCCCAAACTCCCAATTCCTAGCCCCACCCCTGGCCCACGGGGCTCCACTCGGGTCCCCCCACAGCTTGGACCTCCGCTGGAAGAGGTAGCGTGGCTTGGTGGGGGCTAGACCAGTCACTGAGGCTGAACCACCTGGGGGGAGCCCAGCTCCTCCAGCTGCAGCAGCAGCCAGGGCAGCAGCCTGCTGCTGTGATAGCAGCTCGCTGTCAGAGCTCTGCTTCAGCAGAGGGTCCCTGAAAGTGACGGGGCCTTTACTGCCTCCTATCTGGGATTTCAGTCGGGGCTTAGGAGGCACTGGCGGCTTGTCGAGCACAAAAGTCTGCCCGTCAGCATAGGAGGTGTGCGTGGTGTGTGTGTCGGCAGGCTCGCCGCTTTCTGAGGACAATGTGGACATGCTGGAAACCGTGGAGACGGTGCTGGTGGTCTCGAGATGGTGGTCTCGCTCTCTCTCACTGGAGCTGCGCGTGTCAGCTTCCTCCACGCCTGAGTCAGCCGCAGAGCCAGACTCACCCACCGGTGGGGGCTCCAGAGGGTCAGAGGGCTTCCCTGAGACAGCTGCTGCACTGGGTGGAGGTGGGGGTTGGGGAGGCTGAGTGGGGGTTACAGTTGGGATTATTGGGGTTGAGGGTGTTTGTGGCGTTGGTGTTGCAGGGGTGGCGGGAGACACGGCAGGTTTAGCTGGAGACACTGGCGCCCCCTGTGCCTGTAGCCCGTTAGCAAACTCATCCGGTGGCGGAACAACTCCAATCTTACGTAGCTCCTCTCTTGTTTCCTCATCACTAGAAGATAACATGGCAGGGGGCAGGGTCACTGTGTATGGATCCACATCCTCCTCTGAGCTTCCCTGAGCCAAACCCTTCTCTTGGACCGGACTGGCAGGACGCTGAGCTTGGGGTAGGGTCTGGGGCTGAGCTTGGAGATGGGCCTGGGGCTGGGAGACAGTGGGACTGGGGGATTTAGCACGTGGACTTGGTGATTTGCTGGGCTCCATGGAGGCTGGGGCAAGTGTTTGCTCTTGTTCTGAATCCACTCCAACAGCCTGTCCATTACTGGTTGCATGGACCATGATTAGCCCTGCTGTCTTCTGCTGTGATGTATCCATAATACTGATCAACATACTTTTTTTATCCTCTAATCTCTTCTCTTCCTTTCTCTCCCTCTATTCTGGCCTCCATCTCTTGCCGGAATGATACAGGTGACGGAGATGTAGCCCACTGTGGCTTGGTGGGCTGTGGGGATAAAATTGATACTGGGGAGGATCCAACCCCAAACCCTGCTGCCTTGGCGCTTTTAGGTGAAAAGGGGGAGATGTAGCTGCCCCCTCCCCACGTGGAGACTCTTTGGTCTGAGTGTCAATGAATATTACACCCTGGCCTACTTGCTCTTGTTTAGTCCGAGGCTCTGGGCTACTAGTTGGGGACTGGCTCTGGGAAGTCAGTGCCCTCTCCCTTGCGGCCAGCGCAAGAGCCAGTGGTGAATTGGGGTCCAGAGGTTTTCCTGTAAGTGGATGGATAAAGGTGGTCCCACTAGGTGAGGGGCTCAGAGCCAAGGCAGGGGGAGGCAGCTGTCCCAGCTCTCGTGTCAGCATCCGTTCATCGATGGAGTGAGATTGAGTTAGAGAGGGCGAATCAGAGCTGGTGGTAGATGCCCCCTCCATGGTCCCAACGGAAAGGAAGACAGTGGATTTCCTCCGTTCTTCTAGGCGACGTTCACGATCCTTTACAGCTCCAGCAATTGCAGCAGCAAAGGGGCCCTTGCCCTGAAACATCATCTCTCCTTGGGCACGCATACGTTCTCGCTCAGCCATCAGCTGCTGCTGGTAGTAGTCTACACGGCTGGTGTGTGTGTGCCCGTAGGTATGTGGATGCCGTCCTGAGGGTGAGCTCTCACGTGAGTGGGCAGCAGCTAAGGCCAAACTAGCTTTTTCTTGTGCATCTTCCACCTGCAGTGTAGAAGTAAAAAAATAATCAGGTCAAGGTCAACATCACTTTTGGTTTTTGTAACACGAAAGTGAAAAAACAAACAAACAAACAACAAAAAACCCAAAATCAGATACTATCTGTAACATGCAACCTACCTGTAGCTGTTTCACCAGAGGACTTTTCTTTCTTTGGGGCTTGGTAGGTGTGTACAGTCCAATGCTAAACTGACCCACATTAGCATAAGGGTTGTCAATAACGCGACCCTTCCTTTTGATTCGCTCAGGTGGAGTAGCAGCAGAAGGTCGTGGAATTTCTGTAGGTTCAACAGGTAAATGAGAAGAATCCTGCAGGATGATCATGGAGCGTGCTTTCTTCTGTCTCTCTATGTGTGTGGCCTGCCGCTGAGCAGCCTCGTAAGGCAGGTCCAAGGAGGAGGGCTTGAAGCTCGAACGTCCTGCAGGCTCATGGCCCTGACTCTGTGTTCTAGATGGAGGTGGAGGTGGGCAGAAAGCTGGGGGGGGACCAGTGTCTAGGTAGTAAGGAGGAGGAGGAGGTGCCGTTTGTGGAGGTGGAGGGATAGGATGGGGTTGTGAGTGGTCTCGGAGGCTGTCTGTCATAGAGGAACTGCGGGGAAATCGGTGCTCGCCTGCAAGAGCAGACAGCCGATCCTCCTCAGTGGCACCTGATGATGGAGAAAAGAGCAAAGCATACCTGGTGATCATCAAGCTCTTGAAAAAGGACCAAACTGGTCCACATAGAAAAAAGTACTGGAGTGCATCCATCTGTAAATCTGCTTACTTACATAGTCAAAAATGTATCAGATGTCATAAATGTGGTTATAAAATATTTTAATAATACATATAATTCAATCTATTTTTGACTCAAGTAGCAACTAATAAAGATTCATTTAATGATTATACTTACAAAAAGCAAAATGTTTAATAATACAGTTGAGTATTAATAATATATATGTTTATCTACTTTTGAAACAAGCTATGCACTAGTTGAACAACTGCTTTCTAAATCTGCTCCAGTATCCAGTATTTCTATTTACAAATTTTCAACATTTAATGCCAAGTAATTAAGTATCCCAAACTTTCAACTGTCAGCACTTGTTAATCAGTGAACGTTCGACATGGCACATCATGTCTTATCAATGAGCTTCAGTCTCATTATTGCCTAGTTGCTCTTCTGATGCCTAAATGCTAGTGATGCAGTTTATGAAAACAGAATGAAGCTTTTTATATTATATTCTCTACTTTAGGTACAATTACACTATCATTCACCTTATTTGAATATGTACAGGATGGGTGATTGCTTTACCAAAAGACTTGGTCCTGGACATGCCCTTTGGTAGTTGTATGTGACCTCTCTCAATCCCTGGATGAAGACCTCCATGTAGAGTCATTCCTTGTCTCTCAAACAGTGACTGCATCACAACCCCCCCCCCCAAAAAAGGTAATTTAGAATCTTTAAAGCACAGTATGACTCCTGCAAGTTAATGCCAATAATACCAAGAACAAAGTAGCACCAGGCAAAAATGTGTATAAATGTGCGCAGTGGTGCATGTTGTGTTGACCAGGTATTTTTGCATGTGTGTTGAGTTTGTATGTATGCCAGCAAAGCAGCATATGCTGTCTGCCAATGTGCTGTGTGTAGGTGCACTCACACTGATCTCTGCTGGGGTTATTCTCCTGCTGGTGGGCCGTTGTTTGACAGTGGCTGCTCTGTAATCTGCCTCCGAGGGCTGAGAACGCAACATAGACTCCTGTGATGCCAACATCTCATCTAGTCTCTCTGTTAAAAAGAAAATCAGCCAGAACTAAATACTGAGACATAAAAATGCTGTGTCATCTTTTTGATGTTGACATCACCATAATAAATACAAAGGCACCTCTAACATGTAGCTATGTGTGTGGAGTCATGCTCTGTGGCATTGCACAAAATCATTACACTGTCTTAATAAAATAAAGGAAAAAGAAAGAAAGTGGAGACAAGTAACAGAAAGTGTAGACTGTCCTTCTGTTCTGCACAGCTATTCTAATAAGTGTTGCTTAAATTGACACATCACTGATAAATCATCTTTATGACGTTCAAAGAGGTGTCAATTTCTTTCTGCAGACTCACCTCCTCTTCTCCTCCGAGCAGAAGCTTGGTGGGAAAAAGATAGCGTCAGCAGAGGAGGGAAAATGACAAGAACAAGCCAACAGAAGTGACTATTCTAAAAGTTAGGAGACACACCAAGTTTTAATGACAAAGTGAAAGCAGAAATATGACAGAAAAGGAGGAAAAAGAGTGTCGAGCTTGCATACCACTTCTCTGGCACTCACCTAGTTCCTCCAGCTCAGCGGTCATGGACTTAGAGCGCAGTGTCAGGGTGGTGCTTGGAGCTCTCTTGGGTGGTGGGGGAGCTGTGGAGAAAAGGCATGGTGTTGAGGATGAAGTTGAGGGGGATGAAAATCCTTTGGCTTTGCGGCTCAGTGCCCTCCTGGCATCCCCAAGGCGGCCAGCCCATCCTGTCTTTGCTGATTTGATTTGGTCAAATTCAGCTGAACTGGATGCTTCACACTTGGCCAGGACCTTGTTCACGCTACGGCTGGAGCCAAGCTTCTTCATATTTTGTTCTCTGTTGGTCAGATGGCTTATAAATGTATCAGTCTGTCTTGAAGACTTTTAGTTTTTTAGTCTTTGTGCTGCAGGAATTCCCCTCTGTTGAGGAGCCCATTGGCTGTAAATGTGCAGGTCAGTCCTCCCATTAAACAAAGAACAATAGAATTTGTCCGCCACAATAGGCAGAAAAAGTAAGACATGTGAGGAAAGGAGAAGGAGAAAGTCGTCCATCTTACTTTTAATATGGTGCCTGCGTGAAATTTAGCAGATGTGTATCAGACAGAGACACACATTAACACACCAGCTTATACAAACATGCATATCCTCCCACAGAGAAAATTCCTTGAGGGTGCACATAATGACATGTGGGCTGACAGATGAAGAGATGATAGTAAATTCAACAGCTAAGGAAAAACAATGCGCTGCAGACTTTATATCCCACAGCTTGTGGGAGCCTCCCAATCCTACTACACACACAGGGCAACCGTCCCAGTCAAAGCAGTAAATCATATCTACCAAATATTAGCTTCAAAAACAAACAGTATATTTACAGGTTTCAAGAAGGCTTACAATAAGCACTGAAATTAACCAAAGGGAAAAAAATGCAGTAATTTATTTTAAAATCATGTTAAATCTCCAGTAACAATGCCAATGTCATGCAGTCTGACAGTGATCTTGAAACCACATATAGCTGCATTCCCTACATGCTATAACCCGGCCAAGTTTCCCAACAATACCCCACAACAGAACTAGATGAGCTCACGCTATCTGAGATCGACCAGCCAACACTCCACTCAATGCACCACTGTAACGCGATAGATCTTTAAATCCCACAGATGCCTTAATGCCTTACTAGAGCATAACTATCATGCTGTCGTCAGCAGCTGCAGATCTAGTGTACATACGCCATCCTGGGTACTGTCCTTATCAAACATCTTCATTTCCTCACCAGCCTGCACATTCTGGTACAGGAGCAGGGAGCAGAGGAGATGGAGGAGGATGGAGAAAGAGAGAGGAACAGACAGACTCAGAGGGAGAGAGAGTTGCTTTTGCTGTAATGTAATGCTTAATTCAAACATGCAGTGTAGTCACCATGGCAACGGTGGCAGTAGTGAGGCCACGCATGGTGCAGAGAATGTGTGTTCGCTTGCGGGTCTGTGTGTGTCTGCATGTTTCTGTACGTTTGTGTAAAGGTGCAGCAAGTCCCACTGGAGGATCCGAGCAGCAGGAGAGGTTGTTCAGTACTGATTAGGGTGCACAAAAAAAAAAAAGGCATTTAAGAGAAGTTTGAAGGCGGAGTGAAGAATTTCATTCCTTCTCAGCTCTAAAGCACCAGATAAACTCCATCTAGTCTATGGCTGTTTGCACTGTCTGTCTCTCAGTGCTTCAATCTGTCTCCACATATTCTTTCCAGTTTATAATAAAGGAATCTGACCAATGATTATTTTTACAATCTAATTCAATTTCTCTTTCACCTACCAAATATCTATGTTCTTAGCAGCTTAGACACAAGCAGAGGTAAGAAACTTTTAATGCTGGCCACAATAAAACAGCTTTGGAACACAATAACACGTGGAACACAGAAAGCAAAGGATATGAACTACTAATAGGTATGTCAACAAAAACTGACCTACAGTTGCTGCGCATCTGCAAGCCCCTCTGCAACCCACATTAATGCCGGCTCCTCTTTGCTGTCAGTTGGTCTGAATTAACAAATAACTTAATTCATTATATATATTTATAAATATTGACGGAGTGCTAAAACATATACTACAAGGGTAATAGAGTCAAAAAAAAAGCTTTAATATACAGTACTTAAAGCAAGTAATAACAACAGTTATGTAAAATAGATAAATCATCATCTTGGGACTATACTTTTACTGAATATCTAAGAATTAAATGAGATGATCAATATCACTCCCACATGTCCACTAGCTAGTTTAGCTTAGCACAAATGGTGACATCTGTCTATCAACAAAGTCTAAACTTACAGTAGGTATAGCCCAAGTAGCCCAAGTATCAGCCTTTTTTTTATACTTGTCTGCATTTCTTTTTGACTCTCAATGTGTTTATACCCCAACTCCTCAGCCGGTCATGGCAGATGGCTGCCCCTCCCTGAGCCTGGTTCTGTTTGAGGTTTCTTCCTGTTAAAGGGGAGTTTTTCCTTCCCACTTTTGGCAAGTGCTTGCTCATAGCAGGTGACTGTTGGGGCTTTCTCTATAAAAATGCCTTGAGGCAACTGTTTTTGTGAATTGGTGCTATATAAATAAAACTGAATTGAAACTGAAGGTGTAAATGACAGAATATTTCTTGATTGGAACCAGTAATTGAATGCACTGACCCAGTGCTCTCTTTAGGGTCAAAGAGGAGTCTGACAAAACCTACATAAAAAGGCAAACTGCCATTTTTACATTCCAGTTTTTGCATAGACTGCATTAGTGTCACTATCATGTTAAATAGTTTGGTTTGAAAGTACAGATTTTTAAATTACAGGGTAGACTTTAGCTGTTTACAATCTTAGTACTGAATTAAGTGCAAAGACTGTAACCTCTCATTACACAGACACGAATGAGAGAGGTAATGAGCATCTTTTGTTGTTCTTCTTCTTCTTTTTTATTCTAACTGTGCACCAGGAGATGGTGGACAAAAGAATATGATTGGTGTGGTTAATCAGCCAAATAAGACCATGATGGGAAGTTCACAGGTTAAAAAAAAGGCTAATAAGTGGAATTTCCAGGGGGTCAAAACATGTTAACTTGACTTCTACATAAATGAATGATGCCAAATGTCTAACAAGGAGACTGGGTTTGTTTAAAGGTGACAAGGATGAGAAATGCTATAAAGGCAAGAACGACAGACAGAGGAAGAAAGAGAGATTAAGAGAGACCATTAAGCTCTGAGTAGCAGAATTAAGTTGATACAGTACTGTCCTAGAAACTGGGTCAAACCCATTTATCACTGTCTGTATCTAAAAAATCACAAAGGACATGCACACACCACTCTACCATGCATAAAAGTACACACACAGACAGACACACAGCAGTGTACACAATTCTGAGGTCATTGTGCCAGGACTGTGTGGGAGCTGAGTAATCTGAGCTGTGGTTGACATGGAAACTACATGAATTTACAGCAGGGAAATGTGGTAGAAATCACCCGCACAATGGATACACACATATCTCCCTCTGTACATAAAATCAACACATATATCTCCATTACATCTTAAAATAAATTTTCAAATGTCAAACCTCCTAAGAGAAGTTTCACATACCATGTAAAATATCTTGACGGACAACGGAAAGTACGCTTTAATCAAGCCACTGAATATAATCATCATAATCATGTTCTACACTTGAGTTTAAGAATCGGCTAGAGTCCACTGTTTCATCAATGATGTAGATTTACCTGGGGCGAGGTGTGAATACATTTTACGTAGTCAGTGTACAAAGCAACAACACCCCCACATTTATAGATGACCGTTTAATTGTCCAAATCAAAGGAGCAGATGAACGCATTTGCACTTGATACATACCCAAGACTTCAGAGATTCACAGACCAAAACTGTTCTTCAAAATGGGTAAGGTCATGTTTTTTCACACAGTCCAGTGCAATAGATTAATTCAATATTTTTTAAAGAAAAACACAATCCATAAGAAACATATTACTGTGTTAATACTGTGCTGAATACAAATAAGGATGCACCTTTCTTGCGAACGACTTCCTCAGACTCCGGTTTGCGAGTGACTGAAACCACCTTCATCAGCAGTCTGTTGCCCCCTTGCCGGATCAAGGATACCACCTGCTTATGGCCCACCTTCACTACATTCACCCCGTTTACCTGAGAGCAAATACACACACAAAGACAGAATAGGAAGCAGCAAATATACAACTTAATTGTATATTAGTATACAGTATATAGTATTTCTATATTTGTATACTTAGTAAGCAGTATCTTAGTTATTAAGGGAATAGATACAGTATAATATACTATATTAGCTGACTCTTTGCAGGGACTTGAAGAACCATTTCTTGTATGTCTGCTTTTTGTTCTGAATCTACAGCTATGTCCACTTTTTTCAGGAGTGACATATATACACATGAAGATGAATCAAGACCTGTCCTTAATTACCTCAATGAGGAAGTCCCCTGTCCTTAGACCAGCCCTCCAGGCCACTCCCTCCACATCAACAGATTCCAGATACTGAAGGGCAGGGAATGCTGGGGTGGGGGTGAATTCTTCAATGGGCGTCTCAGCTGGGAAGAAATAGTTTTAAAAAGATTTTAAACCCACCTAGTCAAGTAAAGGAAAAATTGGCAGGCTTTTTTTTGGTTTGTCACCACTAAGTTCTAACAGATCATGTATTACATGTTCCAAATTCTGCTTTACTTTCTTTTGAGGCAACAATAATTATTTGAAGACTTCCCTTTAACCAGACTGTTTAATTAAAGTATTAGCACTGTGTTTGGCTCTAGTCAGTGACTAAAGACATCTGAATACATTAGGAAGGAATATTTTGTAGTGGATCCACTGCTACTGCCTGCTGTTTCTAAACAGTATTATTGATGCTTATAGCTTCTTAAAAGCATACTTGATTTTGCATAACTAAAAAGCAGACATGCAGTACTCAACGATACTTTGTTAAGTGAGCGGGCTTTCATATACTCCATTTAATACTGGAGTGAATCCAACTAAATCGCTGACACGTGAGAGCTCTCAGAGGACCACTAAGTGAACTGCAGTGTGTGTGTGTTTAAGGGTAGTGAGGAGTAAAACACAGACTGAAAGAGAGAGTCGGGTGAGCCAAGATCTATGGTAGTGAGTGATGGAGCAGTAAAGCACACTCAGACTCCCGGCAAGGTGTCTGAAAGGAGTTACCATGGTAACCAGCCCGAACAGGGAGGGAGCTGGCACGTGCATGAGTAAAATGAATTTGTGGTGATGGAAATGAGTAAAGAGCCGATTTCGGTTAAAGTGCAGAAGGTGTGATAATATTTGGAGAGGATAATGAACAGGAAAGATGTGAAGGAGGTGGAGGAGAGCAGAGAGGAACAAAATAAGAAGAGACAAAGAGAAGAGAGGAGGGGAGACAGACGAGTGTTTCTCTACCAAAACTCAACGCCATGTGCGGGGAACAGATGGGACATCTAGCTGACAGCTCAGCCAAGGATGACACCACCAAAGGGGCCACATGCACTCACACAAACACATACCCAGAAACCTGAGTGCAACTGAGTACACAAGCTGAGTGTTGACCAAAGCTGGTATTGTTGTTGACTCACTCATAATACTGACTGAGCTATAGTCAGTGACTCAGAGCAACAAACTACTTCTCAGACCAAAACACTCGCACACATTGAAAACAGAGACAGTGAATGTGAATGACAGTGGTGTGTATCTGTATGTGCATTGCTCACCTTTGGCTCCCCGCAGGACAAAGCCAAACCCCTCATTTTCTTTCTTCTGTAAAACAGCATTCTTCTCCTCTATGATATAGTCACTGTGAAAAGCAGGGGACAGCAGGTATGAATCCAACATCCTCCTTACAGACACAAAGAGAGAGGGGCGAGAGAAAGGGCCGGAGAGTAAAGCGGGTCGGTCGGTGGGAGTTGAGAAGCAGGGGGGAGGTGGAGGCACACACACAAGCACGCGTGCGTGCACACGCGTGCACACATTCGTGTGCTTCCTTTCTCAATCAAGTTAAAAGCCAAGCGAGACATCATAGCTCAGGTTTCCCAGGAGCTGTACTAGCATTTTAAGAAGGAAAGAGACACAAATACACACACACACACACCCACACACACACACACAGATAGAGAGATTGAGAACAAGAAGAAGTGCGCAAGAGAATGAACAGGTGAGAGAAAGTCCTCATGATTGAAGTATCTATGGGATAAAACCTAAGAGTGAATCAATCTTCTAACTGATCCTTCAGATGAGACTGCAGCTGAGGAGTGTGCTGAGGGACTTTGTGAAAGAAACTGACAGAGATGGCTCAGATGTAATATTGTACCTTGACTAATGACAGTGGAAACAGTAAGTGTGCAGTTCATAACTGTCTGATTTTTCAGTGGTGGAGGCAGGTAGGTGGTGTTAAGCTGAGGTGCTCTGTTTTTGTTAAGCCATGCATATGTTTCCAAAGCCTGTGAGTGGAAAGTAGAGTTAGTAAAGTAGCAAAGCAGATATCAGCAGTATGGAATGTTGTGTGACCATGAAGTCTAAATTTCCAATGGTCAGAGATGTAAATGAAGGGAGAAAGTTAACAAAAAGATATTTTAACTGAACGTTATGATCAATGGTAACATAAAATTTTCAATAGAATGGAAAATTAAAGAAAGGTGGCCTGAATAATGTAATATTCCTTAACCCAAATATAATGAATCTAATAAATGTTCCACTCTTTTAACAACACAGACTGAGGGTGACTGCTGACACTTTATACAATGAATGCCTTTATGAGTTTTGCAAAATTTTGAGAGTTTTAGAATTATCATTCATCTTTCCCGACAGAAGATGCAGATATAGAAAGGGCTGTGGTTCAGGTTGCAACTCAGTGGGTGGCTGCAGAGTCATTAGCTTAGTTACACTCCACTTTCTCAGACTTACCGAGAACTCCTGCTGCTGGAGCCAGGAGAACCATAACAAACCTTTCTGCAGGAGGGAGGTCAAAGGTTTGGTTTCATAAAGAGATATGAAACCACTTATGTACTAATTATTATGCACAGAAAACCATTTTGGTTAAGCATTACTAAGATACTTTGTTTCAGTCCAAACCCTTTTATCCACTACGCTTTCATTTCTGCTCTGATACAAAACACTGCATTAATGCAATGTGCTCACTCTCCTTGTTTAGAACCTCTATCCACCTGCATAACTCGAGAAGGAAAAAATGTTCCCTTTTCACATATCAGCGGTAAATGTTTCCTCAAAATAGACCTGTGCTTTGACATTAGTGATTCTAATATTCTACTGACTTTAGCTCAGATCAAGAAACTTAATTGTAACTTGAGTCTCTACTCTGCATGTTCAACTGGTATTTTATTGAGTTCAAGCAACTTTAATTTTTTACTTTTGAGCCAATTTTCCAAAATGGGCTGTTTAGCTATAGTTAACATCCATTCTAAAACAAACAAACAAAACAACATAATGCAGACTATCATGGCTTTAGTAATGGAAACTCAACAAACCTGGAGTTATGACAACAGAAATGGCATTTAATTAGGCTAAAACCTAGATTGTGAGAAGCTGGCATTTTATTAAAGGCAGAGGAAGTGGGGGAAACAATGCTCATGCAGACCAGCTCTGTGTCTCTAACTGATAAACTGTGGCATTAAAGTAGGAATTTGCATCATAACAAAACCTCGTGTAGCTTGCTACCCCATGCTCAGCAAGTACATCTGATTTAGAAGAGGGATCTACTTACACTACTTAAATGCCATCTTGAGATTTGGACAGGATAACAAAAACATGCAAAAAGGTTATGAAGAACTTGTAGCAAATCAAAAAATGATGGATGTGAAGACAGCCATAAATGAGAGCATGTACTATGCGTGCATGGTGAACACATGGTGAACATGCAGACAGTATGAGAGAGTTATGTAATGTCATTTCTGTGTGTTTTAGAATCTGAACTGTGTGCACTGGCAGCATCATGCCTTTAGATGGCAGCACTTCTACAGCACAACACTCACTTTCTTCACTGACCCTGTTTAGGCAAGGATACTGCGTGTGATATGACCAATAGTAAAGTGCACTGGCCTGTACACTATACACTAGTACACGATGCTGTAGCATGCTAGCTCAGAGCAAAAAGGCTGTACCTGTATGAGGTGAAGTTGTCGTAAGATCCCACAGTGTAGTGTCTGAACAGTCTCTTAGTGCGGTCCTCCCGTGTCTCTGTAAAACAGATTAAATGCCTTTTAATCTAATCGCACAATCCAATAGAAGTGGAATAAGATCCCCCATATAACTGTAAGCTGACATCAAAATCTGAGGACATAAAAAAAAAAAAAAAACTTTAGGAGAAACACAATAGGTTACTTCTCACTTGGCCTCACTTGACTTATTTTGTAAGCATTTTTTGATGGTTTTGGTGTTTGGCTGAGTAATACATTTATATGAAAATTCATATAATGGAGGTATCTGATTTACCTACAAGATCATACAGACCAATACACACTTAAATCATCAAACTATCTAGATTATTGTTATGATGTAATCGATGTCCAAGCGCAGTGTATTGTCTTGACAGCAAAGTTAGCCAGTGTGCTGTGTCCTCTTAGAAGTTCATCACAGATCTGAATAAATGAGCTGAAACTACAAATGTCACAATAATGCTTGGCTAGAATATGCTTTAGGAAGTACACAGTTGATTTTTTTTAAATTAAATTGACAAATCCACAAGATTCCAAAAATGTCAAGGCTGTGTCTCCCTCATTTCTTAGCATGTTAGTATAAAAAATGTCAGTAATAATCTAATTCAATGAGCACAGAGAGGAATTAAGCTACCACAGAGAAGCAATTATCATTAACATGCTTCATTTATCATAACCTACCAGAGTATAATTGTTCCATGGTAATTTTTTGCTTTTGAAACAATGAAATAATTGCCTAATTCTGTCCTTGAAATGTTTCTTTTAAAGGCAAATGTGTTTGAATGGAAGCTCATTGAAAACATTGTGTGTGTGTATATGTGTGTGCAAGTTGTTTCTGTCACTATATGTGATTTTATCCTATAGGAGTGCTGATGCCCTCTCTCTCTCCCAATAATACACGGCACGATACATCTCCACTAAACAGCAGTCTGCTGACTACACACTGCACGACACACACAACCTCTTAATTGGAGGAGGCTGTGAAAGCAAGAGCTGCTGTGGTGTTGATCTGAGACACGCAGCATGTTCCCATGATTCTGCTTGATAAACATGGTCACATGCCCGCCTCCTGTCAATTACTTTCTAATACTGGCAACAAATGAAGATGTTAAAGATAACCTCTATATGTGAAAAAGAAGACAAGCAAGAACAAAAAGTAAATGAGCAGTCTTGAACTGGCTGGCATCTCCAGATCCACTTCATTCTGTCAATCTGATTCACTGTGTGAGTGAGTGACTGACTGTCATCTGAGAAGAACTTGAAGCTATGATAACTGTATCCACTGACGCTTGGTGACACGGCAAAAGGGCAAAAAATGAAAAGGATTCAGCAGCAGTTAAGTTTAACCTCTGATCTGCTGTTTTTAACCCTCTGACCTTCCTCCTCATTTTCATCTGCTTTTTCACTATTATCTTGTTAGCCTGTACATGTCTGTTTTTCATAATTAAGAAGCTGCGCTCTGTGAATCTGAATCACACGTTCATTTGTTGCAGCATGATTGCCACTGTATAGTTTTCTTCATCCTTTGTATGTCACAGTAAGTGTTCATGTCTTATTCAGCTCGGGTGAGAAAGTAAATTAGATTTTCCTATTGGACAGATTTCTTTAGCTTTTTTCTGATACCCAAAAGAAACTCAGCCAGCTTAAAATGTGTACAGTTTAAAATTTCCAACTAAAATACAATTACTGTGTGAATGTACACCTATCAATGAAAGTAAGGGGGAAAGGCGGGTGAGAGGAGAGCTGGATGGTATTTTCTTTAGGTTAGAAGGTTACTTTACGTCCGGTCTGGGGAAAAAAGACATGGCATTTTGTTAGCACTGGCTGTCAAAGGTAGATAGTAATGAAAAAAAGAAGTGATATTTGGGGAAAAAGTCATAGATGAGTCAGGACTTGTCTTCTCCCACACTTTTAGAGGCTTTCTTTTAAGGCTAGCAGTCAGCTTTCATGCACACATGCATGCACCAGTTTTCCCAAGATCAGTATGAAGAAGAGTTAGGACCATAGTTTTGTAATGGCCATATTAAGAAACAGTTGAGTGGTTTATAAAATGGCCATCAGTATTGAGTGGCAAAACTGAAGGGTGTGGTGAATGAATAAGGACCAAGAAAGGACCCCTGTGGAACACCCACAATAATGACGAGGGGATATGAGTCTCCTGATTGAGTTCTACTATTTAATGGACTATTTATACTATTCAAGCATAGTTTCTAAGATTTGGG
>JAMQGT020001293.1:0-172588 GCA_024447675.2 Pterophyllum scalare | reverse complement strand
ACATCTTTATACAGTATCTACGTTGGCTACAGATGTTGCTATCACTGATAATAACTGTTCAGTTACAAACCGGCTACGTTTACGCACTACTGATAATCATCAGCACCCGTCTGCTATCAATCGCTCTTATACGTACCTACAGAAGGCTCTTCTCCGCCATGGCAATAGCGAACATTAATAATGTTTGTCCTTCGACAGAAAAGATTAGACAACGCTTTCTTTTCTCACTGTTTCATCGGTAGATTAGTTTAGAGACCGCGACGAGTAGAAGAGGAAATGATCGAAATTTCCAACAACATTTCCGGTTAGCCCATTTGGCTACGTCATCAATCACGAAAGCCGGGCGTTTACTATGCTACCTTCAAGTACTGTAGGAATAATCAGAATTAAGCACGCGAACGACAGAACGATTAGGTGGGAAATCATTTATTTATTCCATATTTACAGCAGTTGAAATAATAATAATAGATAAATCTTTTATTTTGATAAGTTGGCATTGTGTTTCCTCGAGACCAAAAAGAGAAGTTATCACAAGACAGTTAACTTTGTGATGTTGAAAAAAACATTAACACACTGTACTTGTAATTAAACAAAGTTAACTGAAATGCCCACATGCCCTAACTTTGGGTGTAGGTGTAATTTTAGTTCAAGTTTTCTACAAACTTTATGCTTAACACCTTCGGATGTCCCGTTGCCGTAGGCCCACGTTCGTGTGATAACGAGATGTTACGAAAGACGAGGTTTAAACTCCGCCCACTTTCCCATCCGCCCAGACCAAATTGGCTAATTGAAGCGAGTTGTCCATGATTGACAGCTAACCTAGCGAATCAAATGCATCTATTGCTGCGGCATACTGACAGCCAACCAAGATCCCACCCATTCTTCTTCCTTGTTCCCGGTCTCCGGGCAGCTGGCTGCCGCGCACTTTCTGTTCCCGGTCTGCATTCGCAAGCTACCGGGAAGAAGCTCCAACAGGCAGGTCGTTGGGTTTGCCGATTTGACCATACCTGAAGGGCTAAAGTGATTTATCTGAATGGAAGCGGATGGTTTCATGTCCCCGCGAACGTCCGTGGAAGCAACGGGCGTCGACAGCCGGGTCAGTGGCGCTGCAGCCGGGGCACAGATTCGATGGCTGGGCGGCAGACTGCTGGGAACCGCGGGAGGATTTCATATCTCACCCAGAATGACAGGGGAACAGGACTTTGCCCCAGTGTCGCATCGTGGGACTTCGGACACTTCGACTTCTCTCGAGACAGAAATAGACTATGAGGGGCTACCTCAAGGAATGGCCACCAGCACTCACATGCTAGCTGGTGCCGTGGCTGGAATCATGGAGCACTGCCTTATGTATCCCATCGACTGCGTCAAGGTATAAGATCAATTGCATATAATAGACTGCGAGTTTTAAACTTTTTCGGGCCCTGTTTGTCCATCTTTGAGCGCACCAGCTGGTTGCATAAAGCTGCGCCTGACGCAGGCCTCTTTACAAGCCTGAGCTTGATTGTCGCTAGCTTACAAGCTAAAAGGGGTAACCTTGCTAACAGAGGTCAGTTAACCAACTAACGTTACGTAAACGTAAAACTGCAAAACACGAGGTGCTCACTTGGCTGTAATGAAAAGCTTAATATTAGTGTGTCTGTTTATCTGCATCCGGCTTTCATTTGGCAGGATAAGTGATCTGATAGGCTTGGTAGTTGCTCACTGAGTTGCCGCTTTGTTAACTGGCCGGTTAGGTCAAGTTTTTAGCAAACACGCATCCTGTATCGAACAGGTTTATAAACGCGTATTTTTATTCCTTTATTTATTTGGTAGCTTTTTTGATCTGAAGTGGAATCGCAGATATTACACTTTGCTGCACAACACGACCTTTACACAGGTCATATTCATTGAGCTAAAGACACACATCACTTAACCCCATGGCCATTTGTGTGGCTATGCCCAAAGCCTCCTATTGTACTATGTTGTAAATAATTATAGATAGTACAGGTAAAAGTTAGCCCGAAAAAAAGAAACAACCGAGATTTGAGGATTATCTCTGAGTTCACAGGTTGTCAATGTCTAATACCAAAGAGACGTAAAAGTGATACTGGGGAAATAGTTCCAGATTCCTTTGCATTAGTCGGGGTTACGTTTATGGTTGTAGACAGCATCACTGACCCTTTACTATGGAGAAATTGTCAAAGAGCCATGGTGAAAGTCCAATGTGTAGCAGTTGTGCAACTCAAATGGGTCATTCGGCACTAGACCAGAAGTCAACACACTGGTTAAACGAAGCGGTCGGAGGGAGGTGTGGCACTACACCTTTCCTTCTGTGAATAACATAAATAGATAATTTTAGGATTATCCAACCATGTCTTTCTGTGATATCAATATCTGTGCTCTCTCCAGACGGTTGCAAAGATGCAGCACATTGTTTCATTCTAGTATTCACCATGCTTTAACAGGAAACGTTCAGCTGAGTACATGTTTGAATGAGAAGAAGAACTGACTAGTCAAATGTATTAATGTAAGATGTGAGACAGTGTCTTTGTTAGCTTAGACTTTGGTATACAGCCTGTTATTTCCTCAGTTAGTATGAGATAAAAAAATTCTGTGGTTTCTTGGAGCAAAGGTCAATCAAACAAAGCTCTCATTCATTATAAATTCCTAGTTGAAAATTTAGGAAAAACAACGTCAAACTCAGTTGTCCTCTTGTTTTCAGAAACAGTTTTCATTACAAGGTTTTGCATCAGAGTCAAACCATGTTTGGTTATTTCAAATTCTTATTCACTAAGTGTTTGAAGACACAATCAGCTGCTGTAGAATCCTATCTATATCTATAAAGAAGACATTAGGAGATTTTTAAACCTTTTTCCCCCTTGTCTCAAGACCATCTCTTGCTGAAGTAAGAGGAGGAAGTGCATCACAAAACTTTGTGGTTGAAAGTCTTTCATCTGCAGGAAGTCGGGTTGGATTTAATTTACTGTAAACTTTTAAAAAGCAACTTCCTTTCATGCCAATGCGTTTTTTATATACACTCAGTTTCCTGCTGTCATGACATGCAGCTGATCAGCATCTTTACGTATCACTGACAATTATGCTTCAATTCATTCTTTCCGCTGTTTTCAGTGTCTGTTTCCTCATTGCTTGAAGACAGGCAGAAGGCATGTCACTAATCTGTTTTGGTTGAAGCGATGAAAAGTTGAAAGTTTGAACTCTGAATGACAGTAAAGTTTGATCAGTGTACCCTGAATACATCTTTCTTCATGATGGATAAATGTTTACAATAAGATGCTCTTTTTACTTCCTGATTTTCTGATCATTACAGCATCTAGTTTAAATGCATTCCTATTTTTTTCACTTTGACCCTGCTTTTAGCTTTATGAGCCATGGTTTGCTTAAAGATGATAAAGCCCATTGTAGAAGCTGGTTAGCAGCATCTAAGCCTCAAAATAAGTGCAGGGTTATTCCTGCATATCAAAGATTTTGGCACCTACCAAATCTGAATCCAGTCACAGTGCTGGGAACATGGATGCTCTTTAAAAAAAGAAAAATAACAGCAGTCTTGCTCACATTGTGGATGACTGAGCACATTCCATGTGAGTTATCATTTCCCAGAAGCACGAACCGGGAAAGTCCAAGTAAACATTTTGCCAGGAGTCGTCTGTGCTCCCGACTGTTCTATAAATCAGCTGTAATCAGCCGGGAAAGTTTTAGGGATTGTGTCATTGACATCTTTTGGAGTTTAAGAACCTGTCTTTTTGCTCTGGTAGTCTGTTACTTTGATCAATCATGCATGATTCATTAGTGTTTATTGTCCACCAATGAATTGTACTGCTTATGTGTGAGCAAAGCCAATGGTAGACTGTTTTATCTAACTCCATGTCCTGGCATTCAGTTCTTGTTTATAGTCAGTGACTTGAATTTAGTCACATTTTTCACAATATTATGCACTGAAATAAACTCTGGATGATTTTCAGTGAAAAAGCAGTCAATATGACACATATGGCTTGAAATTTGGACACAGCTGTGAAACTGCTCCCTGTCTTTGTCATCCATGATCATTTTGTCTTGATTCTTTACTATAATAGGAGTTATCTTTTTTTCTTACAACAGGCTTCCTACACTGTCATTGCTTGTAGCTGGAACACTTTAAAAAAAAAGTGCAATTGTCAAAATGCAAGAACCTTTTAAAGGTTAAAGTAACTTTATTGTCTTGTACAAGAAAGTCACCTTGAATCGGGAACTGCAGCATCAAACCAGACAATACAAAGTGTTACAATAAGAAACACACACAGAATAGGCACACTGTTTAGTGAACACAAACCTAAAATTGATCATTTGCATTAAAGCCTACCTACGGCTCCATCTATGAGAAATTAGCTGTTCAGGTTTACCTGATGAAGGGATAAATGTTTGTAATGGTTCAGAGAAAGGAACTCTGTACCTCTGTGGGGTTTTTGTTGTTGTTGTCTTTGCTCCCCTGCAGCTTTTTCTACAAGGTCTGCAAGAATGCAGAAGTACCTAAACCTAAATATATTGCAATGTCCAGTGTATATAGTGTTTATAATATATAGTGGGGTTAAATCTAAAAGCCACAAGTTTGTGTTGATTTAAAAAATTCTTCTTATGCCCACCAGGAACTTTAAAAGGTGTGATGCAGTTTGTTCTGTTTTTATTATAATATTAATGTGTATTTAAAATGGTTCACTGTTTCAAAAATCCTGGACAGAATTAAACATGAGCCTATGGTAAAATTTTATATAAAAATTATTTGGATTATTGTCTAATTCATTATTGTTTGTGTTTTCCCATATGACCTCAGACTCGCATGCAGAGTCTGCACCCAGAGCCGGGTGCACGCTACAGGAATGTGATGGATGCCCTGCGGCAGATTGTACAGACGGAGGGGGTGTGGCGGCCGATCAGAGGCGTGAACGTGCTGGCGCTGGGCGCAGGGCCTGCCCACGCTCTCTACTTCGCTTGCTACGAGAAGATCAAGTTCTCACTCAGTGACGCTATTCATCCTGGCACCAACAGCCACTTTGCAAATGGTAAGATGCCTCACAACCAGCAAACCTTTATGCTGTATTAATGGTGCTGAAGTTTGATTGTATTTTCAGTTCTTTTTTTCCCTCAAACTTTTGAATAGAATAGAAATTGAATACAGTAGAAATTGATAGAAGGAATTGACCCTGACTGTGTTTACTGGCAGAGTTTCATCACAATTTTTATTTGAAAGAAAATGACACCCAGGAATGCAAGTGTTTTACCTCACTTCTAGGATGGGAGGCTGTTGTGGTTGAAGCTTTGACTTCATTTTTATTTATTTTTTTTGTCTGTGTTGTGCAGGAGTGGCAGGCTGCGTGGCCACACTGCTCCACGATGCCATCATGAACCCAGCTGAAGGTAAAACCACCACCTTCTCTTCTTTGCTTATGTCAGCTCACCTGATGTGCATGCAGTCACGTGTGGTACATTCTGCACAGTAAAGACTTAGTGTTGGCCTATTTAAAGCAGCTCAACCTACTTCAGACTTTTATAGACATGCAGTGTTTCTGTAATTAGGACACTTGGTGGAGCTACAGGCTCAGCTGTATTAGAGGCAGAGCTGCGCACAAAAGAACTTTTACAACATCAGTCAAATCAGTCTAGTAATGACAGTTACATTGAGATATACATTTACCTGAGAAGGTAAACATTTTTTTGCAATTCTGTGCAGAATATGAAAGGAGATGGTCATATATCATAGAAAACTTGTGCTCGATCAGGTTTTACTGAATGTGATTAATTAGGAAGCTGTGTCCTGTCTTTTTCCTTTAGTTGTGAAGCAGCGTATGCAGATGTTTAACTCACCTTATCGTGGCGTGTTGGACTGTGTGGGCTCTCTGCTGAGACACGAGGGCCCAGCTGCTTTCTACCGCAGCTACACCACCCAGCTGACGATGAACGTGCCCTTCCAGGCGCTGCACTTCATGACCTACGAGTACCTCCAGGAGCTCCTCAACCCCCACAGACAATACAACCCTTCCTCCCACGTTGTATCCGGTGCTCTTGCTGGAGCCCTGGCTGCCGCTGCCACTAGCCCCCTCGACGTCTGCAAGACCCTCCTTAATACGCAGGAGGCTCAGGCTGTGCATATGATCCAGGCGGAGGCAGCAACGGCAGCTGGAGCAGTTGCATCGGCCCCCGGCAGCCGCCACATCTCTGGCCTGGGTGAGGCTTTTCGGATGGTATACAGAATGGGAGGCATTCCAGCCTTTTTTAAGGGCATCCAAGCCCGCGTCATCTACCAGATGCCCTCTACTGCCATCAGCTGGTCCGTCTACGAGTTCTTCAAATACATCATCACCAAGCGGCAACACGAAAGACGGCTGCATGGGGATCGGGATGGGGACAAATGAACACCTGGAAACACGACTGGCTATCAGCATCTCAAAGGTTTATTCCACCATAGTGATCACTGGTATTGGTGCTGGTTTCTAAACATCTGAAGGTTAAAAAGCTCTTTCTGATTATTTGAGCAGAAAATCAATAATCTTGTTTACTGATATCGGTTATGATATCTGTTGTAGTTCAAAGCAGGTGGTAAGATTTACAACAAACATAACTAGTCTATCATTAGATTAGGGACAAAGTGTCCATCTGTAAGAAAATTGCCTTGAAATAACAGGAAGTTCTGGTTCCAACTTTTTCTTTTCTTTTTTTCCCCCTAGTGTTTAACAGGACAAACTCCCAGCATTGGCTTCCAAAAAGGAAATCATTTGTTGTGGCTAACCAGTGTTTCCCACAGATGTAGATTCTTTGTGGCAGAGGATGTGTACACTGCAAAAGGAGTCACACTTACGCTTTAATTAATGAGTTATTAAATGATACCATTTTCTTGCCCAGTAATTCATGACATAAATCATCAGTTGCATCTCCAGTGAGTCTCATCTTGCGGACAAAATCCAACTCAGCCCTGACTGGTCTTTGGAGCCGACAGCTGCAGTCCAAAACCCGTAAAGTGGCATCCAGCCATCCATGGGACGAGAGTGTCCCTGAAGAAGCAGCTGAAAGATACTGATAACCAGTGCAATGGTAACTTGGCCAACAAGGTAGCTGAATGGACAAACGCGAGACAGAAGGGGCTAGGACTAGCATGTTAGCAGGAAATAAACTTTCGTATTAAGAGCGAGGGGCCACTGGTAAACTGGCCGTGGCATTCTCTCACATGATCAGGAAATGAATGAATAAATAAAAGGCTAGAATGAGTCACCAGATAAGCCTGGCAGCCTGCCCAAATAATCTGTGTGGGAAGCACTGCTAACACAGTAAAATAAAATCTGAATTTGTCCCCATGATTAAGAAATCCCCCCCCCATCCTCTTATGTATGTAGTAAAAAAATGACTCAGGTTGAAGTGTTGACTTTGAGCTTTCGTTCAAGGGTGTTTATATACTCGCTTCAAATTAACTTTGTATGAACTGTAACCTTTTATGCATACCCCTGAAAGGATGAAAAGTCCAACACTGATGGGAAAATGTTTGAATGGCCTTAAATTTCAGCAAGTTAAACCTCATAGTTAAGTTACTTAAGAACTGCACTGTGGCTTAAATAAGGCTCATCTCCTAACGGCACATTTTGGGTGTCGAGTTGAAAATGCTACTGCCATTACACCTTCTGACCACAGGGGATCGCAGTTTTTGTGGTCCTAAAAACTAAAGGAAAATTAGCGGTTAGAGAAACTTTTAAAACAAGCTTCATAGTTCACTGCCTTTAAAAACTCTGTAGGGCATTTGGTCAGAGGATTGTTTTTGAGGTCTAAGACGCAGAGGTTTGAATCCTCTGTATCAAAGGTTTACTCCGTTTTCAAATGTCCACAGTTCCTTTTAAAGGAGGCGTGTGCAATGTTGTTACTTCCTCTTTTTGCACAGTGTGGAGTTACTGAATCAGTACTGTCAAATATACAGTAGGGCTCAGCTCAAAGCAAGCAACACAAATGTTTTCAATGTGGGATCACCTAAATTTTACTGAACCCTCTTTGTCACACAGCCTGGAAGTTAGTGTCTCTGTTTTAGAAAAACAGAATTGGTTTTGGATTGAAGATTTAGCATTTGAGTGGAACATACTGTGTGTGTATGTGTGTGTGTGTGTGTATGCGTACGCGCATGTAAGTTCAGTTTTATGGAGCTCACTTGTGATTGAGCTTATTTGGTCTCAACACTGCTTCTGTCCCAAACCCCAAACAGTAACATGAACTAGATCAGGGCAGAAAAAAGTATGAATTCATTCAGTAACAGTTTAAAAAGTCTTTTATTTTTGCTTCATGATAGCTTTGTATTGTCACTTCAGTATCTTTGCACTAGCAAAGTGCTTTTTCCATGCCCATCTGTATGGCTTTTAATTGGATCCATGAGACTGGGCTTCTGTCCTTATCAGTAGGATTTTGGAACTTTTTTTTCCTCATTAGCGCATATGTGGCAGTATGGAAAACCATATTTTTACTACAGACAGTAAAAATAAGGTAAGCGTGCTCATTTTAAAGAGGGTATATTTGACTTAAGTTTTTATTATTATGATTAAACCACACAGCATTCTACCACTTCAGTTTTTTAAATCACATTTAGGACAACAAAAGCAGCTTTGAAAAATAAACCAACTGAGGTAGCTACAAACACATGCCTTCAGTTAGCCGCCATACAGTCAACGCACAACTACTACAGTGATCCTCGGATACAGATTTAATGTTTTTTTTTTTTTTGAAGCCATAAAACTAAAAGAAATTTATAATATATATATATATATATATATATATATATATATATATATATATATATATATATATAAATATAGATAATTAAAGCTTCAAACTTGAGGCTAACTTGTATGCTGAATAATACAAATTTAAACTGTACAAGTTTGGTTAAAACTGCGCTGTAAAATGCAGATTTTTGTAGTGCCCAAAATCCTCACCTGAAAGGTAGCCAAAAGGAAAAACTATTATTTTAAGAGCAGAGACACCTTATGTATCCAAGTATTTAAGAATGATTGTGGGATTGTTTCTCAAGTTTCAAAGTTGGGAACCCAAAGACTGAGAGCAACAGAGAGGAGGAACTGTTGGTTTGTCAAATGACAACACTAATGTGAAATGCTTGCACGCTGTTTTAAAGCGACACCTGTATTTGTGACATGTAAATAAACTCGCTAAGGCAGCTCCTCGCAGAAGCAGGGTCTTCTCTTGGTGCTGGCTCGCCAAGCGCTGGACTATTAATGTGTCTACTGGTCTTACTTTTCCTAAGCCTCATCTCTTTCTGCAGAATGTTTCTCACCTCTTTAACAGCACTCCACTCACATTTGGCACCCGAGGAAAACGGTTGCTGCAGTATTTGAAAGCAAACTTTTCCAGGTCTTGCTTGATACAAGATTTTTAGCTGCCTGACATTTTCGTGCCCCGAGTTAAGGCCCTGCAACCATGTGAAGAAAAACCATATATAGTCATGATCCAGATGACTCTTCAGAGTTCATTTATGATGGACTGTGGTAAAATGGGAATCTTCTCCGTGGTCTCACAAATCAAAATCAGATTTTTTTATTTTTTTTTCTGGGAACCTTCATTGTCAAGTCTACCCCCTTAAAGAGGAGTGGGACCATCTGGCTTGATAACAGAACACAATTCAAAAACTAAATCCAGTTGCTGGAAATTAAAGCTTGCATTTTCAGCAGCTTAGATGTTTTATAAATGGAGGCCTGGGGTGCAAATATTTGGACTGGTTTAGAATTAATTTTAGGAATTCCTGTACATAAATCCTTACATTTAAATTTGTTATAGAGGTGTATTAGTGCACATTGCCTGGGTGATATGTGATGGTGTCATGACCCAAGGAAAAATACACAAGCTGTCTCCCCCCCACACACACACACACACCAAAAGAAAAAAGTGACGCATCACTGTGTGCTACTCTCACAACAGTTAAATTCCAAATGACCCCCACCCCCCATGACCCTGAAAAGGATAAGCAGAAGAAGACGGGTGGAAAAGTTTGTCAGCATTATCATGTGATATGTTGTCTCTGGGAAATCACTGCATTGTGTCTTTTAAGCAGTGTCCACACTTCTTTGGAAGTGGGGTTGTAGGATGTGGCAGAGCACTGAAAAGGTTTGATGCATGCAAAAGCCAAAGTTTCAAGTATGAGACATAATGCAATAGTGGAACTGATTGTGGGAATATCATTCATCCATCCATATTGTGTAGTTTATCTGGGTTCAGCCCATGGGGGCAGCAGTCTAATCAGAGATGCCAGAACTCCCTATCTGTGTCCTTCAGCCCTTCACTGTGGCATAATCAGCTGGCTGACTCAGGACCCTGCAAAATAAAACCTTACATAAACTGATATGAAGCTAGCATGAACTTCACATTGCCCAAATGTGGGATAAAGGAAGTATTTCTCATCTCAACTCATCCTTTTGAGGACAACCTTTATGTTTCCAAGAAAAGGGGGGAAATGGCTGATATATTGTTAGTGTTCTGGATGTTTACATTTGCAATATAAAGCAAAAATCTTAATTTGATTTTGTGCACATAATTTGGCACACTGATACTAAACAGATGCAAAAAGCAGTCTACATTTTTTTTAATTTTGCTTGTATTCTACTGTTTGTTTTGAATTCCTGTGCTTAAAGTGTATATGAAAGAAGTAAAATTAACATTATTTTCTGAACCCATTTCATGGTCTTTGAGTTGCGGGAAATTTTGTTACAAAGAATTAATCAAGGGCCAGTAAAACATTACAAAATATAAAATAATTAATAAAAAATAAATTACATAAGTAAACATTCTGTACTATGTGTAGCACCTCTCCACTTTGAGTAACCTTCTTACTGCAAATTAAGCTGACTGACAGAAAGCAGTGCATCTGCCTTCCCTCTGGATCAGATCCTGTTTCACTCCAGCCCCCGTGTTTGTTGTCATTCCCTGCGGCCTACAAGCTAAAATGTTGTCTTTTCATGTCTCTCATCTCAGTTTACCCTCTGCCATCCCTTTCGTCCCTCTGTTGTCCCTTTTCAGCATCAGTGCTCTGAAATGTAAGGGGATCTTTTAAGTTGGACAGGAAGGTCTTTGCAAGTGAGGACACTCCGGGCACATGGCAGCAGGTCTGGTCCGAGCCAAGGTCAACATCAGGCGTGTGCGCAGATGAAAAGACAAATGAGGTTGTTGAAACCAAGTTCACATTCTGCAAATCCCTCAGCCAGTCACCCGGGTGTGAGTGTATTTGGATGAAAAACACAGGAGGAGGAGGAGAGACTTGGACCAACATGCTCGCTCTCTGAGTTTGATAAATGGTGTGATGATGTGTGAATGTGGGATGAGTTTCTGATCTCTCCATCAGTGACTCTCCACCTGCAGGTCATGCAAACAGAGATACACGGCACACTTCACATAACTGTACTGATATAAACAGCATTATTCAAAATTTAGTTGGCAGTGTGGGATGTCACAGCATTAGAGACACCACGTGCCAGCATGATTTACACCTGGAAGGCTGCAAAGTAACACACCCTGAAACCCACTAAGGATGATAAATGTGACAATAAAAGATATATACACCACTCAGGTATAACATTGTGACCACCTGCCTGATATTGTGCTGGTCTCCTTTTTGCTGCCAAAACAGCCCTGACCCATTGAGGCATGGATTCCACCAGAGCCCTGAAGGTGTGCTGTGGTATCCAGCTGGAAGCAGCCATCAGAAGATGGGTACACTGTAGTCATAAAGGTGGTCAGCAGCTCTACTTAGTTAGGTTGTGGTGTTTAAACAATGCTCAATTGGCTGAAAATGTGCCAAGAAAATAACAACAACAACAAAAATCCCCCACATCATTACACCAACATCAGCCTGAACCACTGATGCGAGGCAGGATGGATCCATGCTTTCATCTTGTTTATGCCATATTCTGACCCTACCATCCAAATGCCACAGCACAGCACATAGTGGTTTTTGAGTTACTGTTGCCTTCCTATCAACTCAAAGCAGTCTAGCCATTCTCCTCTGACCTCTGGCATCAAACAAGACATTTTCACCCAGAGACCTGCCACCAGATATGTTCTCTTTTTTGGATCCATCTCTGTAAACCATAGAGATGGTAATGCAGGAAAATCCCAGCAGATCAGCAGTTTCTGAAGTGTTCAGACCAACTCATCTGGCATCAACAACCATGCCATGTTCAAAGTCACTTGAATCACCTTTTTTCTCCTCCTTTCTCATTCTCAGTTTGAACTTCAGCAGGTTGTCTGGAACATGTCTACGTGCCTAAATGAACTGGGTTGTTGTGATTGACTAATTAGACATTTGCATTAATGTTGCATTGAACAGGTGTACCTAAAGAAGTGTGTGGTGACTTTAAATATTTGGGAATAGACTGAGCATTAGACGAGTAACGCGTTTGAACTTCACGATGACTTAAGAAGAAAAGTTTGCCACGGTTATTAACAGCTTCCTCTGATGAAAATCTAATTTTCAGTATTATTAACGCATCAGTGTAATTTTTATATTTTAGCACAACAAGCAGTCAGCACCATGTTTGAGAATGTTTACCTTGGAACAGCAGTGTACCAGTGTCAGTGTTTCATATGTATCACGCTTACACAGCCACTCCCATCAAATTAGGTTTATCTACCATTTGCTGTTTAATCAGTGCTGTTTGTCAAGCTGAAAGCTTAAATTTATCTATGCCACACTTCAGTTCAGTGTGAAAGTCTCCACTGCATTTTGCTGCTCTCTTTTTCACTTATGTGAGTGTGTTTGCAGTTTGGAATTGCCCATCAGGGGACTGAGCCGTTTAACTGTTAAACTGGTTTTCGGATTGTAATAATTTTTTTTTTGGGGGGGGGGTGCAATCAAGTTAATTAATCTTGCTTAAAAATAGGCTACACATACAACTTTGTAGCGCATTAATCCCTGTGTCTTCCAGACTCGTGATTATGAGCCTGGTAATTATGATTGCATATTGTGTTGTCAACCTGTTGCCATGCAAATTGAAAGTCAAATAATTACATGGTCTGACCCGTGTTTGTGATAAAATGCCTACTCCATTATGCATTTTTTTCAGCAGCAAATATTACAATCTCAGTGACCACTGACAGAAATTATAGCCATGAGGAGTGTGGGACTGGTAGAGTATACAGACTGGTCACCAGTATAAATATGTGTATGAAACAAAGTGATTGCAGCTTCATAGACACAATAAAAATGAGCTGATTCTAAATGAAAAACAGATGTGCAGAAGCCTTTGGTGTTTACAGTGTACATTCAAGTGAAAACAGAAGCCTATTAAGGAAATCAAAGTAACATTTTTACATTAAATTTTGCAAATATGAACATGAAAGTTTTGTTTAGATTTAACAGCTGAGTGTTTTTTTTCCCTCCTCTGACCCTCTGCAGTAGCACTCTCTCCAAATCGCTCGAGCTCTCGATTTACAAATCAAGCACTGTATTCGAGTTTCCACTTCTTTTTATTAAAGCACACTTTTCAGTTGAGTGAACCTGCACTGTGTCTCCTTCTATGCAGCAGGAGAAGTTGTGAGGAAAGGGAGACTGGAGCAGGCTGTAGGCGAGAGGTGGAGGCACTTGTTTAGTATGAGATGTGCACATTTTGATGGCTCATTGATGGTGAGAAAGGCACATATAATTTTGCACTGTGTGAATAGGTAGCCCCATAATTATTTCCACTGGACTTTTTAGATGGAAAATACATTTACATGCTTTTAACTTCTAAATCTGCACATAACATATGAAGAAGTTGGGATGGTGGATTTTAACCTACCCACCCCCACTTAATTTTAACAATTAATCCCCTGCCCACTAGTTTAACTTTTTTAGGTTTTCATGCACCTAGTGCAAGTTTAAATTACTGCACTGTATTTAAGTGGCATACGCTAATGTCCAACTTCTTTATCCTGCATCTTTACGTTTCCCCAGTAATTGTGATTTGGTGCAGTTTTTTAAAATCAGGTCTGAGTTCAGTTTTATCAGTAACACCTGAACATCAGCTGATGTCAAAGTGCTACTCATTCTCTTTTCCTGCCCTGATTTTCACAGCTGGCGCAGAACTCGAATTAATGATTCTAATGATTTTTAGTGAGGCACACACACACACATACCACAATTTATGTGTGTTATTGTAAACCCTGACAGTTTAGGATAAATCTCAGTGGGTTGCACTGGATAAACACCCTATACTCGTGTATCTTCCCAGAAACATCACTTTTTAGACCCAGAAAGCTGCACCAGTGAATGGATAAATGTGGATCACAGGATAAATATTTAGATATCTTGGGCTGATGGACGAGCCGAAGCCGTTCTCTTGGCTGGCCTTGATCCCGTCTCCCACCCCAGGACACGGGAAACCAGTTAAAAAGACATTTGCAAACATCCACATTGCAAAATCTATTACACTGACGTCAGTAAGCATTACATGAACTGACAGACTGAGGAGACAGTGTGCAGTCTCCCAAGAGCACTTATTCACTAAAGCTTGTAGGTGTCATCTTTTCAATTGGTGGATATCTCATTTTAGAGACGAACTCCCACAGGCTGCGAGATCAGCACACAGGGGTCTCCGGTGATGTTTAACAGTTAAAAATACATTTTTTTAAAAGCACAGGTTTGCTTCAACATCATTCAGTTTCAGTGCGTTCGCTGCTGGGGGCCAACCCTCTCCAACTTTAATTAACTTTAGCCTAACAGTGTTGACCTTTGATGAAAAAGAGCTAGAGAGTTATTATGTCTTATTGTCTGTTTTATAACACTTATGTCTCATTGCTTTCTGCAAACCATTTGTCTTTTCTGGAGCTGCAGAGAGAAAATAAAAGTAAATCCTGCAATAAAAAAAAAAGCTAATAAGCTACAACCCCTTTCTCCACTGTGAACTCTCCAGCTTTCCCTCAAAGGTCAGTGCTGTCGAAATGACTCGCTGTTGTTCTACAGTTTGAATTCATTTGTTTAAGTTTGCCCAATTTGAGCACGACATGAAAAATTAGCACAGAATTACTTCACCCCTACGAGTGAACTGATCGTTTTCATCACGTTGACATGAGCTAATTTTGCTGCAAAATGTCACAGCCGAGTGTGAAAAAGTGCAGCCCTCTGAGCTCTGAGCCAGTCCAGTGATGCAGTCGTGGCGCCAAAAAAGAGAAGACTCTGGAAAAAAAAAGAAAAAGAAAAAAGCATGACCAAAATTTGAACCAGGATCATATTCTGCTGCAGTGCAATGCAAAGTTATCCCATATAACCAGAAGACAACCAGACAACCTTTCTATGGTGTACCCCACTTCTCACCCTGTGACTGCTGGGACAATTTTTAGTCCCCTGAACTGGATACGTGGTTAAGAAGATGGATGGATGGATGGATGGATGGATGGATGGATGGATGGATGGATGGACTTACCTTTCAACTGCAGCATCAAATGATAAATTGTCGGCAGTCTTATGGTTAAGCTTCACCCCAACACTTGTCAAAATCAAGGCCCATTAAGCGTGTAGAAAGGTCCATGTATCCACTTGTCTCTGTTATCAAATATAAAAATTTGCATAGTCCTTTTGAATACACACATCAGTAAAGAAATGTCAGACTGGGAATAGAGGCTTCAGAAAGTCACTGAACTGAGAAGGGGTATGCAATTACAGAAAGTGATATTTCTTTGAGCCAAATCTCAAAGTTAAGCAGCTGTAAAGGTAAGTTTCCAGTGCCGTGGCAGAGAGGACTGCGTTGGGTTCAAGATGGGGGGACCTTAATATTGTGTGTGGCAGTGCAGTGTGGTGAAAATAATCATTTAGAAATAAGTCATATAATAATTTGTTTTGTGAAGCTGCTCTTTATGGGTTTAGCCAACTGAATAAAAAATATATGTAAGCAGATGCTTCAGTAGCCGTATGGCAGATTTTCAGCTCCTTGGCACTATAAAACTGGTGTAAAAGATAGAATTCTCAGTGAATCTAATCAGCATCATCACCTTAAATATAAACTGTCTGCTACCTTTGATGTATCTGAACATTGACCCCAGCCTGCTGTGCACCAGTCTAACACAGGGCATTACTGTACACTTCACCACAGCAGTGCAAACTAACCAGTTTAGCCTGCATTACACTGTACCAAACAGCTTAGTAGGTCTACAGTGTTTTCTAGCAAAGTTTGCATAATGCAAAATTAGTACACTTCAGTTTGTTTTGCAGCAACACATCATGTATGGATCCAAAATCTGGTTAAAAAACTTTCAAATGAATTAAGGCAGATGATTTAAATTTCTAGTTTATGGAAAGTAAATTGCTGAGCAGTTCCTACTTTACCTTATATTCAATAATCACTCATCTTCCTCTCCTGTCCTCTTTCATCCCTCTTTGTCCATCTATCAGTGTCTCACATAAACATGTTTTTTGTTTATTTCTCCCTGATAAATACAGTAATTGTACATTAAGATGGCAGACACATTTCGTGACAAACTGCACAGAAACAGTTTGTGTATTTGGAGATATTTGTCGAGCTGTTTAAAAAATTGCATTTGAAATGACCTGTTACCTAAAAAAACAAAAAAACATTTCAGTGTTTGTATTTGCCCTTCTTCTGTAGCTAGGTCAAGTACCACAACCACAGCTTTACGTCCGCATCTAGAACAGATCACAGGGATGAGAAGGAAAGAAGGATGTTTTGAGGCCGTAAGCAGGCTGTGTTATTATTTTCTTATTGCTGATCAAGTATCTCCATGCCATCCCTGGAAGCAATACCAGGCTGCAGAACACACAAAATTAACTCATCTGAAAGTAATATGCACTAATCTGGCTATCAGATTTAACCGGTCACTAACTGAAGGTGCCGGTGCTGCTAAACTACGCAATCAAAGATCATTACGTTTTCATATTTTAATGACTTTTACCACATACCACATTGTCATGTATGAGGTTGCTCTTTAAGACTTGTTCACAAAAAGTACCAGACTGGTACTGTAATGATGGTGCAAGAAATGAAAGATTCCTGACTTTGCTCACACATCGTGCTGTGTTTGGTTTCATTAAATGGCCCACACTCCCTGTAGCTTTCATCTTCAGGCTCGTGAAGCGGGTTGTTGTGATTGGCTGCAGGTCAGCTGACTTGTAGAACTGTAATCAGAGTGTGTGTGATTTTGCTTGACTAAATGCTACAAAGGCTAAGTGACTGGTGGAGGGCTTTATGTGAACCCAACTCTATGTGAAATGGCTACGTGAGACATGCAATTCTGATTAAATCAAAATATGTCAGTAAACTGCGGCCATTAGAAACTGAGTTCGACACCCTGCTGTCAGGAAAACTCGATGAGAGCATGGGTAAACACAATGTTATCAAGATGCAGTTTATTTACAGGAGGAGATCTTTAAACTAATGGACCACATCATGTAATCTGTTCTAGATAAGACTGACACAACTGTCTGACCCATGTGCTGATTCAGATAAGGAAGCCATCACTCAGTTTCTGAGAGGTTAATCTCAAAAGCAAGTGCGATGCATTAAACATCCACCTGTGACAAATTTCCTGAGTAATAAAAATCCAATTTCTGACAGTTATGAACTGCTGTGGAGTTTTATTGCCTCTGATAAACTTTGAAGTTTACAGACCTGTTACTCAAACTGGATCATATCTAATGTTCCATTGATACTTGAAGAAACACCCCCTCTAAAAATGCCATCCCCCTGTGTAGCTGTAACACAAGACTGAATCTGGGCTGACATCCCTTAATGAAGAATGGATGCTTGACATTTGGGTGGGGGCTCATTTTTGCCCCTTTGCCCCATAGCAGGTTAGTCTGTCCATGAACTGCTGCTTTAGCAGTAGCTGCAGCTGTTATAGAAGCATGAGTAGGAGCAGCAATCATGGCTGTAGGATCATTAGTAGTGCTACTTTTAGTCATTGCATTAGAAGTAGCTGTAGTAGGAGCAGCAGGCTCAGGAGCTGTTGTAATATTACTGTACATAACTTGAGCTTATAGCTGCACTCTTGTGTAGAACTATAAGCTTAAGTGTCTTCACATGTTCGCGCAGCCTGTCTGGGCCTGTCCGAACTCGGCGCTGCAGCCTGAGCGGCTCATTGATCGTCTGCTGATGGGAGGAGTGTTGCTCTTTGATGACCAATAGTAAGAGTCGTACGAGTGGAAGCAGCAGCACAGACAGCAGCCTCTACAACATGTGGGTGTTGTGACAGAAACAGAGAGCACGCCAAGAAGAACTCCCCAAACTGATAATGACGCAGCCACGAATGATCTCACAGAAAATGTTCTTCTGGATGTTTTCATACACTGTGCGTCGCCTTTAGCAACATGTAAAGGAGAACATAAATTTCTCTTCTTTTTTCTTTTCTTTTGTCTCTCTCTTTTAACTGCACGCACCAAATTAAACTAAAAGGGTGAAACATTCCCACAATAGGACACATCTACTGCACAGCTGTGTATCTACTGGGGTTATGCACTAAAATGTAAAGGGGAAAAAACAAGTCAAAATTATGCCAAGTTCTTTCATATATTCTTCACATCAGCATGAGTTGTTTTATTCCCACAGAGACCAGCTTAGACAGGTTTAAGATCAGCACTGCTCCCAATATCTGAAGCTTACATGTGCAAAATGAGCAGCCTTAGAAGAAGCGGTGGCTTTGTGTTACACTTGTTTTTACCCTGTTAATGTGACACAAACATCATTTTGCATGCACCTGTGATGCACAAAATATCAACAAGATGTGGAGATATGAAGCGCAGGGACAGTGGGAATAAATGCTGTCTCATATCTTGCTTCTCCTGCCTTTCAGGAACTCAGAGAAAGACAAAAGAAAACCAAGAGCACAAATTTAGCCATCGTTTTCTTTAGGTTTTGGGGATATTTTAGGCTTTTCTTCATGATGAAGCAGACTTGTTTGACATTCGATTAGAGTTTCCCCTCCAGAGCCGGGATTCAAAGTATTAATAGTCATATAGTTGTTGGTAATGATTCAGCTTGCTGCCTAATGTGGATCTACTCCCATAGCATCTGAGTCTACCTTCAGGGCACGGGAGGGCGTTTTATTATGAATTCATGTCAAACACTGGCCGAAGTAGAGACAGAAAACTAATAATAACTTCTTGTAAGTATCTGCTGTGAGAGGTTAGATTAAAACACTAAATCAAGTCACGTCTCACTGTTATTTAGGTTCTTCAAACTCAAACGTAGGCAGCATGTCTGTGGAAAGTCCAGCAAAAAAAAAAAAGAAGCTCAAAGAGATTCAACAAATCAGAGTTGAAAAAGTGTATTAACACATGCAGCATGTGCTACAAACAGACACATGACTCCTGTGTGTGTGTTTGCTCAGCCAGAGTCAGAGAGCAGCTGCAACTGTTTGCTGTAAACAGACCAGCAAGCAAACAGATGAGCCAAAAAACAACAACAATAACAAAAAAGAAACAAAAAGTGTGTGTGTGTGCGTGCGTGTGTGTGTGTGTGTGTGTGTGTGTGTGTGTGTGTGTGTGTGTAAAGATGAATGGCTCATTCTACTGGTGCACTGCATACAAAAAAAAAGTTTTATTGTTACAGTGTACCTGCAGTGTATTATCATTATATATATGATTACAATTTACAAGTTGCTTACAGGAGGTTAGTGATAATTTGTGGTTGAATAAAATTTTACAAACAAATTTTTTTAATGCATCAAACTGCCCAACAGGAGATGAACAAATTCAGATTAGTTGGGCTTGGTAGTGAGCACTTCTATATGTTGTATTGTAATACATCCAAACAGTTTCTAAAGACAAATATAGTATAGTCAGGGCCCGGATCAGGATCTCATATATATATATATATATATATATATATATATATATATATATATATATATATATATATATATATATATATATATATATATATATATATATATATATATATATGGCTGGTGTTGGGTGACATGGTGAAGTGTGTGTGTGTGTGTGTGTGTGTGTGTGTGTGTGTGTGTGTGTGTGAAGAATAGTTTCACACCATCACAATGCAAAGTTTGTGTTACGGTCTTAAATGATATTAAATGAGGAATGAAGCAGCTGCAGCTGCTGTTACTCAGTATGTAATTCTGTTAAGATGAAAAAATGAATAAATAAATCATTTGAATATAAGTGTCCACACCAATGCTTTTGGTAAGATAAAAACATAAAGCCTTAGTTTGCAGCATTTAGATGGACCCTCACAATACTCATTGGTTCATCCTGACCGCGGCTGGAATACTTTTCTTTTTGTTGGATTACCTGTTAGTTAAAGCAGTGGTATGAATTAACCTTAGTACAAACAGTTGAGCTACCAGGAATAGACTGTTATTTTACTTAAGGTTCCAGAAAAATATTACCATAATAATTACAGTGTAATATATTTAGAGATATATCTAATGGAACTGACCTTGAGGGGCTGGACAAATAACGAAAAAACTGTACTTTATTCTAGAGAAAGAAAAAACAAACAAACAAAAAATTATGTTTTCAACAATTTCATGATTTGAGGGGTCATTTATTTTATTTTGTCGTGTGTTTAAAAATTATTTTTCGCTCGTTAATAATAATAATACTAATAATAATTTGCTTCCTTGTGACCTTGCAGGTAGCGGTGTTTACCTGCTAGACGCCTCTCTGTCTCCTCTTTATTTGCCTCCATCAGTCTCTGTCCTGCGGGCCGGCAGCACTTGAGGGCGCAGAGCTTATCAGCCTTCTGTGTTTACCTCTCAATTAATCCCCATTAGCAGGGAGAAGGCATTAAGGCCGCTCTGGTGGGCTCTAACGTTGTTTTGTCCCAAACAGGAGATGGGCTGGTTAACAGCTCAGACGGACAGATCTCAATCTGAGCGCAGAGCCGGACAGTCTGGCAGGGAAGAAGCCTGAGAGACGCACCGATCACCAACAACGATAATTATATCGATACTCGTCGTGTCCGGTCACACCAGCCTTTACGTTGGGACAGTTATGCAGATTTTAATTAGATTAAAAAAAAAAAAAAAGCAAAGTGTCAGCGTAACGTAAGCTCATCAGTAAAGGCTCCTGAAATAATCACAGATTTTTTTTGATGTTTAAAATAACTGAACTCGGGCTCCTCTTTCACACAGAAACACAAGTGAGGTTCCAGTGTGAGATATTGTAGCTCCGGCTGTTTGCTCTCAGTCTTGGCTGCTGTCTCACATTAGGACACGAGTGTGTGGGTGTAATTACACAAGAATGGGTTTGGGAAACAACTGTTCTCAGGCCGGAGGAACAATTACTTGCAGGGGAAAAACAGCAATTGATGCTTTCCCTCCCTAATTTTCTCATAACTTCCCTGATCATTTATCTTCTTGAGAATTATTTTAGCAAATAGCTGGACAGGTTTTTCGTCCCATAAACGACAAAACACAGGTTTGCAATGAGTTCGGTCCTCAAATTATGCCCAGCGCGTGTTTTTGGTCCTTACTTGTGCGCGATGGCTGATTAAGCGTCAATGAAAAGGAATTTTTTTCCCAAACCATCAACCAGCCAAACTTTCGATCTTTAGATATCAGCTAATATGTTTTTCTATAAAATATTAGAAATAATTAATTGAATTTTATCTACAAAGCTTCTCAGTATCCAGTGGAGCATTTATCACCGCTTGTGTATTGTCCATCTAGTTTTTTATTGTGTTTTTAAATTTTACATTTACTCAATAAAACGAAACAAAAAACGACTCAAATATGAGAAATTGAAACCTGCTAATATTTGACACTCATCCATTCATTTTTAATTATTTAATTAATTTTTGGGGTGGCGTGGTGGTGTGTTTTTTTTTGGGGGGGGGGCACTACATTAAACTCCGACCAATCTTTTTGTGATTGCAAAACCTGATTTTTAGCAACAACTGACCATTCCTGGGATTTTTTTTTTTACTTTCAACGGTGCTTAATAAGCATCTTTGTGCATGGGTCTCTGGAATAGATTTTTTTTGTGATATTAATTCTTTGTCTTAATACATCCATAAATATATGCCTGCAAAGGATTTTTCTTTCCAAGTTCGTACTGTTACCTGTGAGAATGAGCTGAAATAACACCCTTAAACTGAAATAATAGGCTACACTACAGCCTCACCGGGCTGACCCCCTTAAAATTCTCCCGTCCATTTTCCTCCTTGGGATAAATGGTGAAACTTGTAGCAATAATACCCTCTTCTTTCACACAATCGCCTCCCCGCTGCCATCACCTCGAGCCCGGCTGCCCCCGAAGCCTCGCGGCTGGGGATCCCGGAGAGCCTTTCTCCGCGAACAAAAAAAGCCTCCTGAAGGGGAACAAAAGTGACCACATTTTTCCTCCGTGTCCCCTGCTCCACGCAGAATAAGCCGCTGCCTGTCGCTCAAATGGGAATATTAGTACGTCAATCTCACGGCCTCTGTGCGCTTTTGTCTTTGCTGAGTGCCCAGCTCTGCCTACCACACACCTTTTGTCCTACAATCCAATAAGAGCCATTATTCCCGCTCCCTAGCCCGGCTGCAGCTCGCTCTTCGGGGTATTTTAGGTGCTTTTAAGGACCTCAAATGGAGAATAACTTCCTCCTTTCACGTCGCCTGGCACCGGGACAAAGAGTTCCTGTGGCCTAGCCTCTACCAGGACCTGTGTTTATGAGCAAAATTTGCCACCATGAATCAGATTCACTACTATTCACCATTTGGTTCAGTGTTACTCCATATGGATAGAAACGAATATTAATAGTATTTCTTTGCACCTTTAGGGGAACATACAATTTCAGTTTCGTGCCTGTGATGTATTTTGGCATTCTCGTAATCTTTTTTTTCTCAAATTTGACACACAAAATACGATTCGTGAACTTCTGTCCGAATACAGAATCAAAACGCACTCCCTTTAATCTCTTGGGTTTATTTGAATAGATGTGAAATAGACTAAAACAATTCTTTGTTGAGCCAAAAACACTTGAAAGCAGTTCAGTCTCTTCATAACCTAAAAATATAACACGATAAAAACAATTATTAGAAAAAAGTCATTGTCAGTTCAATTCAGGAGAAATGCGCAAACTTGAGCGCCATTTCTTCTTTGCGCTTCAGCGCTACTAGTGCCAAACTAGAGCACCAACAAATGTTGGACCAAAGAATAAAAATTCACCCAAGCAACTGCTGATCAGATATGCGACAACCAGCAATTACGGAAACTAATTCTCTCTAAAATTCTCGTAATACCTGGAAACGTGAATCCAAACGCGCAAAAGCAATACTGTATTCTGACTGTGTTTTGACCAGGTTAATGCGCACTTCTAAAAAAGAACGTGGATTGAAGAACTCCATAAAGATATTTGTTCGGTTATGGTGAGGCTACCAGGCCCTGATCCCCTGCAGTGAGCCCTGACAAGATGTAACCGCTGTCCCTTGATGTGTTTGAGCCTGTGGGGAACTGCCGAGGCCGCTCACGTTTCCCAAGTTCATGTTCATGAAGGCGCTGGGGGTGCCGGAGGGGGGAAGGGCGGGGATACTGGTGTAGGTACAGCTATAATTGGTGTTATACGCGGGGCTGTTGTACGTATAGGCCGGGTATCCGTTATAGCTGTACGGATTTGATCCGTACGGAGTAGAAGCCGAGGCGGCATAACTCTGTGCACCTCCCAGACACGGCTTCCCATCCCGAACCAGCACCGGCACGGCGACGCGCCTTGGCGGCGGAGGATGATGCTGCCCAGCCGCTTCCAGAGACTTGTCCTGCCGCTGCCGTTTGCACTTGTAGCGGCGGTTCTGAAACCAGATCTTCACCTGGTTCGAGGTGAGTTTGAGGGTGGTAGCGAGATGCTCTCGCTCCGGGGCGGACAAGTAGCGCTGCTGCTTGAAGCGCCGCTCCAGCTCGAAGACCTGCGCCTGGGAGAAAAGCACTCTGGGTCTCCGCCGGCTCCTCTGCTTCTGCACCGGTCTCTCAGAGTCACACTGCCCGCCCTCGGCTGCCTCCTCCCTGGGCACCAGCCCGCAGTTCTCTGGGCGGGTTGAGAAATTCACACAAGAAGTATTAGGTTAATATCTCCTTAAAAAAAAATAAGAAGAAGCACGAATTATTCCTTCAAACATGCGTCATGCATTTTAATCCTCACTCAATAAAGTTTTGAACAGAAGCCACAGCGCTCTTAAACTTCACTCAGTACCTGTCAGATCCACGAAAACCTGTCACCGCAGAGACAACTCTCCACTGCAGCAAAGGCTTCAGCCAGGGTCAAAGCACAATTCAAAGATAAATCCGTGATAGCTTAATATATTAAGAATAATAAATAAAATAATTTTCCCCCAAAATTAGGTCACGACTAATTATAGTTTGGTGCAAATATTTATAATAATTATTATATAATTTTTTAATTTCGAAGGACTTAAGTAAAGGACCAGCTAATTCTGCAAACAGTTTATATCTAATGAATAATTATATGAACTCTGTGGAGAGTCGCGGTGGCTGACTGTGTTTATTAGCGCTACTTGTCGGTGTCACTTCTTTACAAGCCTCTTTAAACTAATTGTCGGTTTATGGTCCAGACAGCATAACAGACTCCAAATAACAGGGAAGTAGCTGAACCACTAGAAAGTGTTTGACATCTCTAGACTTTACTGGATTCGTCTCAGGGCCTCTGACTTCCACCATCTGAAAGCTCTTTATTGGAATAATGCCTGACATGCATGCAGGTGGGAGAGCCGAGAACAGGCCTCAGAAACCCAAAATATTTTCACTCATTTTATTCCTATTTTATTAAGCATTTTTACACAATTTATATTTCGAATTTTAGCGGGCTGTCGTCTTAAGGTCACGTATATTATTTAGAAAATAACATAAAATTACTATTATTTCCCTCCCACTTGGCTCACGTTAAGTTTAAAGTCTTACCCTCTCAGTATTAAATCTGGTCATGAACCATACAGCTGACCAAATTTGTGTTTTGCATTTCCAAAAAAAAAAAAAGTGTGTAAAAGTTGGTGTAACAGTAGAAGCATTTTGCTAGTTTATCGTAACTGTTTGGTTAGAGTTACGGATCATTTATGTTTGTGGCTAAGTATGTAAAGCATTCTGCAACAAATGAATATATCATACATTAAACGGCTTTGTTAATTCACCATTTATTCTTTGTATCTTCTTCTCTGTGTTTTTAAGCTATTAATAATTTTTAAAATACCTTTACGCGTCTTTTGCCTTTTGTGCAACTTTTACAGCAGCTAGTGTTTGTACTCACTGCTCTCCTGCTCCTCCAGCTCGGCGGCCTCCAGTTTGGCTCCCTGCAGGCCGGGATGCACATACATGTCCGGGGACAGTCTGGTCTCCCCTCGATCCTCCTCTCGCACTGCAAGCGCGCTGAGGTATGCCAGGTTGTCTTCTCCGTCCGAGAAGGAAGGGCTGTCCCGGGCACCGACGAGCATGCAGGACGGCGCGGTTTGGTAATGCGGCGGTTGCTGTTGCTGCTGGGGAGGAGAGCCAGACAAGTGCTGGGCGTGGATCCGGTGTGTGAGCTCCAGGGTCCCGGACTGCTGCTGCTGTTGCTGCTGCTGCTCCAGCTTGAGGATGTCCTTGACAGAGAACGGCGTGGAGGTGAGCGGGCTCTGCAGCATCATGTCATCCAGCTCCTGCTCTGCAGCATCGAGGAAATGAAGCCCTCCGAGTAACATGCACTCCTCTTGGCCTTTTCCACTCTTTCCTCTAACAAATAATTGAGCGTAAAAGCCCCTTGTTTGGTAATCGGAGGTGCGTTAAGCCTCTGAAATCCCTCATCGCCATAAATCGCACGAAAACACGGGTATTAGTCCCGGGATTGTCCATGCAGATGTCTTGTCTGACAGATATAATATCGGGCTTTGTGAGTGAAGTTTGGACTGGGGCGAAGGAGCGCCTTTGCCTCTTCTGGTATCAGGGGGAGGGGTGTGTGTGAAATGGAAAGTCCGCGAGGGCTGGGAGGGAAGCATTTGGGAGAGAAAGAGAGAGGGAGAGAGAGAGGAGGAAGGAGGGGCGTGAGTGACGAACTCAGAATTGCACTGACAGCATGCTCCTCCACTGCCCACTGTATCTATGTTTGTACTTTTTACGCACGCATTCAGCTACAAGAAGCACTTTAATAGCCCTGCGCAGTAACTGCAAATAGCCGGTCCTTCACTTTTGTTATGTTTTTAAACGTACTGTAAACAGTTTCCATTATTTTATGACTGTTATGCGCCCCGTGGAGCCTCGTCATTTTGTATGGTCGCTGGTTTTACGTAAATCTGGATGCTCTTTCGAGAGGCTCACAGCTTGTCTCAGCAGTGGTGCATCAAGGTCACCCGCCAGGTTAAGCGCAGCCGTGCTGCCTTGCAGATTAATTGCAACTGAGGAGTCTAAAAGTGGAAGTTTTTTCTGATATTCATTACGCAAAAGAATACTCGGTGATTTTAGCGCCAGGTGACATTTGCGTTATAAGTGGGTGAAAATGAGTTTGGGTTTTTTTTAGCTTGAAGTGGTGAAAATTAGCAGAGAAAACAGTACATCTGGGTAAATGTAAAATATAGGCCATTATAGAAATAATATGATCTGTATATGCAAGCTTCTACTCTAAAACATTGTTTTTTTAAATGTACTTTTACAGACTTTAGTTTACTGCGCTCACTGAAGGCCGCTCCCTTCTGTCTCTCTGAACAGCAACATCTCATACAATTCGCAGGTTTTGAAGCGTTTACTCTGATTTTCAGAGAACTTAAACTCTACATCGGAGAAATGTGTATAAAATAGTCCAGAAAACTTCCCCTCTAACAGCGGAGCAATAAAAATGTCTGATTGAGCTTTAAACCTGTCGCTCCCCGCAGCTGCGCTGAAGCACAAATCTCTGCTGTTTACTGAATAACACGGAGCTGCTATAATTTCTGTTCCCGCTCAGAACTCTAACAGTTCTGTTGGGTTTAGTCTCTCTGGGTCTCAGCAGCCTCGTCTTCCAGCAGCTCTGCTCGGTGTTCCTCTGTCCTCTTTATCGCTACTGTTGTATTAATAACCGCTCTGGGCCGATAAGCAGCCCCCCCCGGGGCAATTAAAATTCCTCCAAGAAAACTGACTGACGTTTTTAGCCTGGCCTAATCTGCTCCTATCAGCTCCCCTTTCCGTTTTGCAGTGGGACCCCTCGCCTCTTTCAACCCTCTCCCTCTGCTCCTCCTGCGAGTTTTTCCTCTGTGGACACATGGCAGGTGGACGGCGCCTTGTAGCTGGACTCGTCACAAACAGCTGCAGTATTAGAATTATTAGCTCAATGGCAGCGCTTCTTTATTCAACCTGCCAGCATGCTGCATCAAAAATTTTAGTTCCAAATGCACCGACTCAAAACATCTACATGGCTAATTTGATTCAAATAACCTCGCGTCTTAAATCCAAATCCACAGCACAGATCACAGAAAACTCAGTTTGAGGTTTATTTCACTTATTCACCCACGCACGCAATCTGTAAGTCCAAAAGGACCTTTATAATCACGCAGTGGAAAACCGTGAAAGCGGTGTTATTTATTAAACTGTATGAAGAATAATAAATTTGGTAAAACAAAGAAAATAATAATTCCGTCTTTGTAATGGACTATTAGAATATTTGATAAAGGCAATGAGTGTTTGCTGCCAGCTGAACAAATTAGACCGCATCGGTTTGAAATATCTGAGTATCACAAACTAAAACATCACAGGTTGTTGACTGAACATAAAAACATATCAAGCTCACGCGTGTGTTTGTGTTGTTTGGGCAGGTCTGGACATTCATTGGTGTGGGGATTCATTTTCCCGGGGGGGGGGGCACATGAAAATCTGTGAGTGTTGTGGTGCAGCCCTCCACAGCAGTCACAGTGGGAACATTAATTGCCCACCCCTGTAGGCACTACAGTATTTTTTGCTTTCCGTATTTACTCGCTTCATGTGTGAAATGGGACTTCAATTTTATTTATTAAATTCTATAAAAAGCTGTTGTAGATACCGGCACCAGCACGCTGTAATTTCTAATGAGTGCTGAAATCAACAGCAACTTCTCTCGGTAGTGTGTGTGTGTGGAGGGGGGTGTGTGTCAAAAAATCATATTTAAAGAAAGCTTCACAAACAATTGAACAAAGTCTGCTGTTGTCTTCCTTCAAAGCTACAAAGATGCTTAATAACACAATCCTGCTGCTTACTGCAGTGTGCAGCAGTGTAGGACACGTTTAAAGACTTTGATTAAGCTCTCTGAGTCTTCACAACACAAAGTGTAATATTAAAAAATATTGCACAATCAAGATCCAACGCAATTCCATAGATGAGACTTCTGGTCCCCACAGGGCTCCAAACATATTTTAAATGTGACCATGCCTGCTTCAATTCTTTACTTTTTTTATTTCAGTTTAAGCATTTACACATTTAAGCATCTAAATGTTGTGAATTTGGCTCATTTCAAAACTATTTGCCGGTGTCAAAATAAATTTAAGATCCCCAAAGCCCAAAATTAGCAAATGTGTCTGTTTGTGTATAAATTCTAATATGCAGAAAAATTGCTGCACTGCAATTTATTTTATTATGCCGCTCTAACTGCTGCTGTGCACACTGTCGTAATTTTCATAAGGTAAATGTTGCACTAAACTAAACTAAACTAAAAAAACAACAGCTCTTATTTATGGACCCTCACAGACCGGTGCTGGTTGTCTGTTTGAGACCCAGCGGGTAATAAATATCCTGCTGTGCAGCGATGGAGGCAGAAACAGACATATATGTTTAAATGTCCTTATAGACACCTTGGCGACTTTCTCCAATTCACGCAATGTCATCATCAGCATGTCCTCGTAAAAAAGGGCCAAACAAGGCAGGATAGTGTTTAGACTGGCACACGGCCGCCTCCATTTACTTTAAATAAGCATTAAATCCAAAGACGCCAAACTGAGCACTACATTTCTGTACGTCAGTGTAGCCAGAGCTCTAAAGTGGCAATTGGAAGGAAAATAAAAACTAGTTTAAATTAAAGCAATGGGACATTTGGTGTTGATTGGGAAGACAAACATTTTGAAAATGGGGTGCTTGAGGTATTCAGGGGGAGGAATTCTTCAACCCCATACCATGCATGATCTCATCTTAGATTTAAACCTTACACTTTCAGTCTAATGTGCGCAAGAGTGGACTTTGTGGAGTCACTCAAGAAAGAAAAATCTAATGAAGCAAACTGGTTTTATATTCAGGTGTTCATATTAATCCCAATAGCCATCAGTCTCAATCCATTTATCCATTTCAATGCTATGAATTCTTCTGACGCCCCTTCATCAGAAAAACACAGTTTCTCATCCAACAATCAATGAATTTCTTTAACTTTTCTTGTCCAGGAGCTTAAGAAACAGTCTGATGTTCTGGTTTACATTACTCTCAAACATTCTCACCCTGAACAGCAGACAAAGTCACTATTATTGTGCTCACAAATCCTGCAATTTTATTGAGCTTTTCACACACTTTGAGCTCATTGCTTTAGAAAGTAGCTGTTTTCAGTAGGCCTGAGTACTACCTGCTGCACACCAACAAAAGCTGATTAAAAAAAGGATCATTTAGCAGTTAAAAAAGGTAAAATATTCAGAAGCTGGTGCAAATTTTGGCAGTTCTTTACTATTCACATGTGCGTGTTAACCGCAACCTACACGAGCCCTCTGACGTTTTGAAATTGTGCATAAAGCTTTGCAGAGATGTGGGCAGAGCACCGTGACTACAGTGTGACCAGGTTTACTGTATGATGTCCATCTGGAGGAAGGAGGTTGTTCTACTCGTGGTGATGACAGATGTGGAAGGGAGATTGTGACCTTTCCCGGAGCTTCTGATTGGATTTTTATCTTTTGTACAAACAGAGATAAGTCAATTAGAATGTGGGTGAGTGTGAAGCTTATCAGAGGTTTGATGGGTTAAATTACTTGGATGTATCACTCTGCCTCTGTTTAGTGAAAAAAAGAAAGAGATAAATCATGTTTTCTTTAAAGATTACAACCTCTGAAAATACTGAAGGACTACTCGGTCATATTGTTACTGCATCCTTCTTGATCTCTGCTTCTTGAATTGATGTACTTGGTTTACACTACAGATACAAATTATACTTATGTGGCAATTTGTGCCACCTTCCTTTTAAATCACCCTGTGGGTAACCAGCACTTACAAAACTACTGACAACATCTATTTTGTTCCTCCTGTTCTTTAAAAGGGTCAGTTATTCTCCTGTAACTACTTCGTAAGTATGATTAGAAACCACTAAACATTTTTAGATGCTGGAAATTAAATCTTGAATTCAGAAAAAAAAAAATTTCAGGGTAAATTCTGGAAAATGAAATAGCAGAACATTCAAAGAATCTGACGAGTATCAGCCAAAGGTTTTCATTATGCTTCCACTAATGTGACAAATTATCTTACTGTATTTTTCAGTTATAAGCCTATTTTGTGTAATAGTGTTACAATATACATAATAACTCAGGGACTTGATTATTTGAGTGTGTGGCTCTTCCCTTTTTGTTTGAGGCTGTAACTCTGTGTGTGTGTGTGTGTGTGTGTGTGTGTTGTGAATGTAGCTGGTAACAATAGGAAACGCTACACCTCTTGTCTTCTGTCTGTTTGCGGCCCTGCGGAGGCGCCAGGCGGCTCTGGATGGTTGGATGGAGAGAGAGAAGAGAGGAAGATAATCTCCGCCTGTTGTGTGTGCGTGAGTGAGTGCGTGTGAGAGAGAGTGTGTGTGTGCAGTTTGTTGTGTGAAGCAGTGTCAGCCAGCTCCACAAACAAACTTTATTAGGCAGTTAAAGTGCAATAAACACACACACACACACACAGAACAGGTTGGCGTCAGGCTGCGGGTCTGTGGACGTGCACACAGGGATCAGACATGATTGCTAAAGAAGCTTAGATACACTTACATATATACAATTCCAAACCCACAATTACATAGTCGATTCAAATGAATAATAACGTGACGAATAAACTCAATAATTGTAAACATTTTTTTACAAGATTATTCGTCTGAATTAATTTGAAAACTTGAAGCGATACAAGAGCAACTGCGGAATTTAAGGAAATGCAACATTTTAGAGCGAATACTTTGGGTGTGCTGTTTTATTCGATTCGAGTTGCGGAAACGCCTTTTTGAATTAAAACAGGCGGTTTTTAAAAAAAATTTCTTTAGCGACATGATGCAATAAGAATAAATTCGGCAAAAATGCCTTTCCCTCATATCTCATGAATTGTGTTCAGTTTGGCAGCATGAATGAAAGTCGTGTTTCATTTGGGTGGTCCAACAAAATCAGTAAAAATGATGAAACTTAATGAAATGATTTTAAAAACAGCAAATTCCCAATTCTGATACCTTTTTACGTTTTATAATCGAACAGAAATTCCACTCTTGCTAAAACAAATACATCTTAAATTTCCTCACGGGTTAAAATGTTACTCTTACATTTGTTTCTTATAAGATCACCCTGTACACTGTACACTTTTGGGAATTGCTTGTGCGTGCTGTCCAAACAGTTTGATGTGGAAAAACAGAGAAAAGGTCTTCATATTGTCATAAGCGTTGTGCAAAAGTAATCTAAATGTAAACAGACCCAAAAAAAATAAGTGTAAATCTGTGCAGAGTGGGTGTGATTCACCGCTCTGCTCCTCTCGTCGTGCGTAAAAGCTCGTGCGTCTTAGACCCTGTGGCTTAAAAGCTGAGAGTGCGTGCGTGTGCGTGCGTGTGTTTAGATAGCAGAGGCCTGCAGCCAGTAATAGCTCCATTAGGCAGAGTTGGAAGACGCTATCTCAGTGATCCGTAACGTCTACCTCCGCCCTGCAGGACAGGACCAGCGGCCACACACACGCGCGTACACACACCTCTCCAAAAACACACATTTGATCTCCAAAACAACGGCAGGATGCAGAAACACGGCGGCTTACAAAATTCGAGCGTTCAGGGACGTAATCTTTTTTCTGAGTTAAAAGAAGAAAATTAAATACAAGTAATTGTAAAGAAAAATTTCTCACATCGTTGCATGTTCAAATGTCAGGCCTCCTCTCTGCTGATGTGTTTGGCCCTGATTCGGAGTCGTTAAAAGTGCGGGACAGACCTCCATATCTCTCATACACAACCGCAAACACACAGCATGACGCAACCGGCTGTGTTTATGAACCCGCCCGGCCTGCTGTATAAATTGCGGCGTTGAATGGTTTACCTAATGGGACTTCTGTTTCTCGTTTTCTGTCACCCCGGACGCCAGATTCGGCTGACAAACGACCAACTTTTACCGGCAGAGGAATTTCTGATTTATGTGGGAAATGAAACAACAGCGAAGCGTTTTTTTTCCTGCTTAGCCACGCAAATAAAGTAAATGATCTCCACCCTGAAAACATCGATAGCGAGAGATTTGTATACAAACGCGGCAGCGGAGAGGAGGCGATGTCTTCCACAGTGATAGATGTGTGTTTTGTTATTTTGTTTCTCATATTGTGATGGCGCGATGGAGGGGGAATAAACTTGAGCTGGATGCAGGGAGGGAGACCCGCCGCCCAGTATATGGACTCCTAAGCCTCCACTTCCATTGTTATTACTGCAGAGGAAACAAGTCGTTACAGCCACGGTGCTCTGATTTATTACCGTGTTGTTTCTTCGCTTAAGTAGAAATTTCCAGAGAGGCTTGTTGGTCTAATTTAATGAGAGAACCGCGCTGATGCACGTCTCCCGAGGAATAAATGAGCATTTAGAGCCTCTTTAGCGTTATCACACACCGGGGATTAATGTTGCCTGAGCGTTCGAGGAGCGAAGCATTTTTATGATGAATAATTTGTCCAGATAAACGCAGGCAACGCGATAAGTCCTACCGTCTCCCGTGAGAAGTCTGTGTCTGTGTATAAACTGGGGGGCATTAGTGCCTCCAGGAGGGAGACAGACCACTCCATCACGGCGCAGACAGTCCGGATTCCCCCCATCCCCCCTCCCCACCATTAGAGCCCCTTCACCCCCTTTCTCTCGCTGAGCGTCTCCTTTATCTGCTCTCTATCTCCTAAACAGCATCTAACCTGGCTGCTTTACAACCTGCCGAGGGTCTCAGCCATCAATCACCGCTCGGGTGAGCTCTGCCAGGCCGAACTCCGAGTGTCCAAGTGTCAGAATGATGCTTCTCTGGATACCACAAAGCGAAACACTGCGACTTTTATGACATCTGTTTTTCTAGACGTAAAAGTCAGTATTTGCATTCTTTTTTTTTTTTAGCGGAATAAAACGGAAGTAACGCACGCACAAATGTCAAACAGGCAAACACTTGAAGAAAGCGGGGCCTACGAGAAAATAATCCTTTTACATTTTCAATTTCTGAAACATGAAAAAGGAAACTGTGTGAAATATTTCCGAATGGGTTAAACTGTCTGTATGAAGTGAATCAAACTACTGCGGAAACATGTTTTTTGTTTTGACTGCTGAAAATGTTGAAAGTTGCTAAAAAAAATCCAAATGAACATAATTTTATCTGAGACCATTTTATGAAATATGAGCTCATCTCAGAAGGAGGGAATTTGTTTTTAAAGGCGACGTTAGACACTAAAAGGTTCCTTCTTTCCTTCTCCTCAAAAAATCTAAACACATGCTGCTGAAGCATGCCTCTGTGATGCATTATCCATTAGAACAAAACGTTTTTAAACTTCTCAAAGTGGCATCAGCTTTTCCTCTTTACTTTTTCCAGCTTCAGAGAGATGAATACAAGTCCTTCTCCCTGTCCAGGCTTTTAATATTATGTTCGCGATTTGCCATCCAAAGCCATTTTTTTGCGAATAAAAAAAGAGAAGAGTTTCTGCAGTCTTGAGGGAGGGCCTGCGCGGGTTCCAGGGCACTTCCAAAACTGCTCCGCTGCCCTGCGGGAACTCACTTCTTTAGAAGACGCAGAGAAAGTTCCCACTCACACGACCTCTGTCAACCCTGATGAATTAACTCTGAATGAAGACAGAAAGATTCCCTGCAACTTCTCAGAAGTAAAGCGTCTGCGGCTGGAGGTTTGATTTGTAAGTTAAACATGAGACGCAGTTCTGAAACGCTGTCCTTCTTTCATGGAATCTAAAGGAAAATTGTCCAAAAATTATTTGTTGTTGACATATTGGGAAAATATCTGAAATAAAAACAGCTTCACGTGGTCATTGCGCTTCTTTCGGTTTGGATTACGCACACACAGCAGAATAGCGTGCACACGTCTTGCGCGTCCTCGTTGACCTGCCAGTTACCCTGCCTCCGCTGGAAGACGGGGAGTCTCGTTCCCCACAGCGTCCCGTTGATGGTCCCCAAGCGTCTCTCCGTGTTTAGGCGGAGGAAGGGCCTGTTTCCTGGACCAGGCTAAACACCGGCCTCCGGAGCGCTGCACTCCGACGGGTCTACTCACTTCTGGCCGGACGGACACCGGCAATAGATCACTTCGACCACCGGGGCCCCCGGGACCCCAGGGGCCGGGCGAACACAGTCGTACAGCTGGGAAGGGTCCGAACCTGAAAGGGGGGGCGGGGGGTCAGCGCCCCCCCCCGTACCGCTACTGCTCGGGAGTTTGTCATCCTTACTCCCCCCGCATGACAGCAGGGTGGAGAGGAGGAGGATGTTTACTGCTGTTTCTCAGCGAAGTTTCCTGCCTAACTTTCACTTTCACTTCCACAGGACTGCAGAAAGATTATTTACATCCACATACAAAGTAACCCTTTTAGCATCCAAAACTACAATAAGTTATGATAAGACAAAGTTAAAAACACAAGGGCAGTTAAAACCTATAAAATATGCTGCCTGAAAGAGTCAACTGATAAATTAAGAGCAACATTTAGTATACAGATACATCATGCTGCTGATTTAACTCAGCACAAGGTTCAAGAGACTTAATTAGCTTCTTGGCTCCATGCTGTGGAGTTAAATTTGTGTCACAATTATTGAACAAAATCTTCCAAATAATTATCAGAAACAATCAAACAGAAAGTAAAAAATGTGTAATAAAATTACACAAGAGTTTATTTTATACCAGAATTCCCACCCTACTTTCACTTACTGGGTTTCTCTTTTGTGCTCTTTCTCCAGTTTCACTTCTAATCTTTTTTCACCCTTTTTCACTTTCAGTTCTGACACAAAATCCTGTTGTGGGTGTAACACACCCCATTAGTTTTCATTAGTAGGTTGTTGCAACAACAAATCAATGAAACAAAAGTGCAACAAGTGATCAGACTTTTTATTAGACTCTTGGGTGTTTCAATTATTTCAACACTAATTTGATCCCATACTGTTGTCTGTTAGTAATCTAAGCTGTGGGTTCCTCCTTCCTCAGGCGTGCAGGTTGCACTGTTGTCCACATTGTCTAAATGATCTCAGATGTAACAGACAGAGTATTAACTGAAACAATTGTCATTCCACACAATTATACTGAGATTGTGACTGCATGTCAAAACCTGCAGTTTTCTGAATAGATCTAAATGATCAAAAAGAGAGAAAAACAGACATTTTCCTGTAACAGTGACAGGAAGTGGATGAACAGGTTCACCTGGAACTCTTCACTCTGCATGTCTCATGCCTAAAGCTGTGCGTGTGCGTGTGTGTGAGAGAGCGATAGTTGTATGGTCTATGCCAACCTGCATGTGTTAGTTTTTGTGTGTGTATCAGTTGTTGTGGGATTGAGTTTCCCCTGAAGTGAACTTGATGCTGTAACTCAGTCCAGTGAATCAGCTAATGAGTTTGTTGGACATGTAATTAGCTGTAGAGATGTGTAATGATGCTGACAGCTCTTCATGGTTTCAGCTCTTCAGTTTGTTTTTGTTTTTTTTAAAAGTCTGTTTTGTGTTTTTACCTGAACATTCTGAAGAGTTATTGCTAACAGTTCAGCAAAAGACTTTTTCATAAAGCTCATTAATGCAATAACTCACACCAACAATATAATATAATATAATATAATATAATATAATATAATATAATATAATATAATATAATATAATATAATATAATATAATATAATATAATATAATATAATATAATATAATATAATATAATATAATATAATATAATATAATATAATATAATAACATTAATGCTGCACACTAAATACATTTTGAAAAAGCTGCAGAAAATATTCATCCAAATATTAAAAACAATCATTGTATTTAAATTTGTTCTTTTTCCAGCCTCTGAAAATGGTGCACTATGTCTAAAAATGGCTGTAATTTCTAAACAGTTAATATAATACTTTTGTTGAACCCCTTGAATTAAATCTGAAAGTCTGCACTTCAATCACATCATTTTTGTTTGATTTAAAATCCACTGTGGTGGTGTACAAAGGCTAAATGGTTAAAAATCTGTAACTAAACAGTTATGGACCTATCTGTGCAGCATTCACAAAGTAGTTGTGTTATGTTGTGCAAGTCAAGCTGAAGAAACAAATTACAACATTGTTCGTGACAAATCATGTTTGTTTATTAACCACACTGTGAATTTACAGTTTATTAATGCTGATCATTATAAAGGGTAACTCACATATCTTCTTTCTTTAAGAGGAGTCCACTGTATTCCTTTTACACATATGCAAATCACAAAATTGTAACATATAAAGTTCTGTGCACATGAAAAGCTGTAATAAATGATTTTGCAAACATGACCAGTGGGAAAATGAAAACTTTTACCCAAGTAGCTTTAACAGTTTGCTGAATGTTTTATGTGACAAGCAGGACAGTCATTGAATCCACATGGTTCATTGTCCTTATATCAGTATATATGTGGACTATGGTACTGGTAGTGCTATTATGTTTAATGCAATAATATTTTAATGAGGAATAATGAGGAAAGATCATTTGGAAAAATGGTGCTCATTCCTGAGGTAGCGTTCCAGAGCATCCCAGAGAATCATTGCCAAGGGGCCCTGGAGCTGCCCTGGTTGCATGTGGCCACCTGACATCTTAATTAAACACCTTATATTGTTTTTTTAATTTGTCACACATCTATATGTTGCGTGTCACGCATGTGCACATGTTTGCAGACCGTGTTGTGTATGTGTGCTTCATCAGGCACCAGGTCATGTGTGACCTCGTTGACCTGCGCTGGATTAAGCGGCTAATATATCTGTGGAATGATTGCGCAGGTCTAATCATAGCAGGGATAAAGTGTCTGCTACTGTACACACACTGTTTGCCTTTCTGTCTCTGTGAGGACCCTCACTGTAATGGATTCCTTTAGGCCCTCACTCAGAACATTAAACCTAAAACTCAAACTGGTCCTCATGAATATTGACACACACACACAAACACACACATACACACAGAGATATATTTAGCAGTGGCTTGAAACTTTGACTGGAGCTACTGGTCTTGCAGGGCTGATGGTTTGATTGCTGTTCGCCAGTGTGCAGTGGGCGGGGTTTAATGTACACACTCATAAGTATGTCCTTCTGTCTTTAGCCACCTACCTCAGCACAAATGTGCTCATAAGCAGGGACAGACAGGGACGTGCATACACACACACACACACACACACACACACACACACACACACACACACACACACACACACAAAAGTTGTGTCTTTATCACTTCAGAGGTTATCACAATGATTTACATTAATTTCCTGGAATTAGCTTCTGTTATGAGACCTTAAGATAACCTCAAGCCAAGTCTGGGTCCTAAAACTGAGTGATTTATGTGATGAAGGCCTTCTTTTTGCTGCCTGAAACGAAGGCGGTCCCCCTCAATGGGACTATGTAAACACCTACATCACACTTGTGAAATACAAGAACCCATTTTCCAGTTCAAGTTCTTTGTCCACACCCTGAAATAGTCCTCGGCCAGACTGAGAAAAAAAATGACACACTCACACACACCTCAGCAATGCAGCGGCGTCGTGTACAGACCTGTCCTCGCGGCTTTTGTGTGTGTTGGACAACAGATCACAGAGCTGGAAACATGACAGTGTTCTCTCTCGCTGCATCTGAGCTGCGACAGGAATGTCAGGACGTGTCAGCCATGTTCTGATGCTCTGATCTGACGGTATGTAATGCCCGGAGTCACATTTCTGTCTTCATGCCACTTCCCCGTATAAAACAACAGCACTGCTGCTCTGTGTCCACAGTGTGAAGGCAGCCAAATCTGTAAAAACCTGATGCTCCTTTACAGAGGCTGAGTAGGATTGATTCGGGCATCTGCTGATGTCTTCTTAAACTGCACTGCTGGCAAAGAGAGGATTCACTGTCCATGATTATTTTATGCGATATGTAGAAGGACCTTGCAGGATGTAGTGTCAGCAAAAGCAGTTTCAGACATACCAAGTATTTGTTTGAATGCAGGAGAGCCTTCTGCAGTTAACATACTGGGCAGCAAAACAGCTGAATGGCTTTCTAATTCACTCTACCTGTCCACCAAGTCCACTCAAGTGACATCTCACCTGCAGAGAAGAAGAATTCACTGAACCTATATTTTCTTGGCACTTCTGAAAGAAGATGGACGGCCACCGTGACATCACCCACTTTTCATGAGTTACTGTTTTAAGCCTTGTGTTTGATATTGTGGTGCCACACGGGGTGAAGTGCAACACTATCAGTATGGGATTATCACACAGACACACCTGCTTGTTAATGTTACATGTAAATAAAATATTGATAAACCCCCCCCACACACCAAAACTAGAGCAGAGACTTGGATGTGCATTAAAACGTTTCTCTGCTTAGCTGGTCTGTAATCTTACATGCGCAGCAGCTGCAGTACAAAGAACAGCAATTTATGCAAAGTGGCTGAAACAACTTTTATTTTTTACCGTGATTAAAAGAAAAACCGTCCACCTTTAAGTCAGAATATCTCGCTTCCTGACTAACACTGTGCAGCAGGAGACTGTCCTTCAGCTGCTTGAGGCCTCCACCCTACTGTGGTGTCCTTGACCAAAATACTGAACCCCTCACAGTTCTTACAGACTGCTGCTGATGACTGTGGGAGCTAGTACATATCAGACAACATTAAATATGAACTCTTCTGTATTAGGGAATCCCGCAGCACAAAATTAAAGAGTCAGATTCTCTCGGGGATTCCTTCTTTGCTGAGTCTGCTGGAGGAGAAAAATACAGTGACACTGGAGTGGTCTCCTGGACTGAGCTTTGGTACCTGAGAGCTCAGCTGTCGTAGGATGTGGGAAACCGCAAGTCTCCCACAGGACCAACCAGACACCCACTGCCAGCAGGTGCTTTCAAGCAGGAAGGCTGCAGTGTTGATAGTAGCCGGTATGTTTGTTCTGCTGCTCTTGAGATCAAGAAAGGAATTTTATTTCTTCCTCCATGTGGAGTTTCACACAGTTTATGAGGTGCAAGGTCAAGATGATCAAACCCGCAAGCAACAAATATTTTCATGAATTTTGTTTTTTCAAAATTTACTTTTGATTCATAGTATAGTACTCATAGTACAGTCAATTCAATATTTTCATTAATTTTTCACACTACAGAGTGAATTTTGTGCTTCATCACTAAGAAATGTAATAATAATGTGATCATAATAATATGGTTAACATGCATTTTTTTTTTTTTTACCTTTTCTCAATTTGTTGTATGTTACTAACTAAGGCAAACCTTTTTTTTAATCAACAAAAATCCTTTTTGGAGCAAAATTTAGCAAAATTTCACATTAGGCAGATTGCACTTTGGGCTAAATATTTCACTCTGCTCCATTTAACTGCTTTAACATTGGTAAGGACCACATATAGTTTGGGAGTCTATGATCTGCCATCTTTTCCACCAAAATGGACCACCATTTAGGATCTGAATGACAACAATTAATATATCAAGAACACTGGTTTACCTCTTTTTCAACTTTCTTTCATCCTTTTCTGAAGTTTCCAAAAAAAAAGGAGACCTGTCATTCTTCCTCATGCCCATGATTACACTAACTGCAAAGGAAAGTTGATTGATAATAATTTAATTAAACAAATAATAATTTAATTAAACAATAACAAATACAGCTAGATAAATATGCAACAAATACTTCCATCAGCATTTATTACTCATACTTCACATGGGCTTTCTGATAAATACAATCTAATTAAGCTATTGACGCTATTTAAATACACCCCATGAGCATCATTATTTGTTGAGTAAGTGTCTGGCTAATTAGTCTGTTTGAATAGGCTCAGAATATAAAGGCATATATGATTATAGCCTTGTGTTATGAAATGCATTTAATTTCACAGTGATTGTGACAAACTGGGTTTAATTACAGTATGTGTCACAGACAGTGATTCAGAATGTGTTTTGTGCACATTATGAATTAGAAATGATACATTTCAAACCTTGTTTATGCAAACACAGATTAAGTGGTGGTGGTGGGGAGCAGTTCAGAACCATGCGAGCCACACTGAAGTACGGGAGGAAGAGAAGAAGAGGAAGAGAACCCTGGATGAAGGAGATTCACTGATATAATTAAAGTGCAGACTGGGTGATTTCCACTTGTGGTTTCAGATTAGGCTGTTTGTGGTGAATCCGACTTCCCGTCCCAAGTTGAACTGAGCTTCGACTCTACTAATTATTCCACACAAACATTTATCTGTGTGACTTTAGTCTTTAATCCCTGATTCACCCCTTTCTGTCAGAGGAGATTTGAATGGAGAATCCAGCTCAGATATAAAGAAACAAACTGAGCTCCACATTCTACTTACCGACTTATTGTCATAAGCAGCAAAGCAGCTACAAAACCTGGGCCTTCTCTCGATTGTTTTGGGACATGAAACTATAAACACGAGTGCTTTGCGGCATGCTCCACAATGTCTGCTATTATTTGGCGTCCCGCAAACATTTACACTCGCATATGATTCCATAATTGAGCTATGAGAGTGCTTCCTTTATTCATCATGATAAATGTAAGACCGCTGACACCGTATTAAAGTATTATACACTGAGTAGGTGTGAGGTACAACTATCTGAAGTTGATGCAGTCCAACACAGCATTCATGCAACAAACTCATGAATTGGGTGCACATTGTGTTGATATGCCACTGAGTACATCTGGGATGTGTTTGTTTTATACAAACAATGACTTTGAGCTAACTATGATAAATCGTATTAATGGTAACAGCTATTTAACACATTTAACAATAAAACCAGACAGAGATCAGAAACAAAGATTGGCTTAGAGTCGCGCCAAATGGCCTCTGTGTGCCTCTATGTCAAAGATGTGCTACCTCTGTTATTGGTGTGGAGCCTTTTCAGACTTTACCCACATTTTGAATCTTATGGTGCCATAAGGCAAAGGTTGGAACCTGGCAAAAAGAAAAAAAATCATTAAGGACAGAATCTCCTGGCTGCAGCGGCAAGCCATTGAGCCATGATTTCATTTGTTATCACCTAACCTGGCCGTCGACATTGAGCCATATACACACAGCGTATAATGCACATTTTTAAACTCTCGCTTCTGCGTCTGATTACGTCTGTGTGGAAAACTATGGAAAACTCTTTTGTATACCAGGATAACGTTCCTGTAAATCCAGAGCATCTTTCCAAAGTCAACATGTTTCTCTGGAGTGTTCAGATAGAAACCACTCTGTTTCTCCTCAGCATCTCAAACAGGTGGCGCCCTGGTTTTAAACCTTCTCAAAGCTGCCAATTTACTGCCTCGTTGGCATGAATGAAACCAGAAGTGTTGTGGTGAGCCCCCCACCACCCCCCACCTCACAACCAGAACTGAAAGGTCAGGGAGGGGTCACCGTTGTCACCAGTGCAGAGATGGGAAACTATTATTGGAGCTATTGTGGAGTGACTATAACTCATGTGAGAGGAAGTTGTCTTGTTGTGTATATGTGTACATCTGCATGTTCTAATGACTGCACGTTTACATGAATCTATCTTTAGACCCCATGAGGTTTATGATTCATCATCCTGCAGTGGCACTTTAAAAAGTCCCATGTATCCTCACTGCTGGACACTGAAATACACAGAATAATGAGCTGGGACACCCAGTGATGATGGAAAACTGACATTTCCTTTTCAGCCTATTTTACTTGCCTATTTAATAATATTAAGAGCTTTGAATCTTCATTATTTAGAGCGACGAACGAGCATTTGACTCAAACACTGCAATGAATATCGAGTAGAAGATGTATGGAGTTTATGTGAGTGTGTTCACAAGCACATGCGTGTAAACGTGCATCCTAGCGCTCTGATGCGGCCTTGTGACCTTCCAGGAAGTAAACAGTGTTTCAGAGGGATGAACTCAGGCTGTTGCTTTCTGTCCGTGTGGCGTCGCCATCAAAATGACAATCTGTTATTGGGATAGTCTGCACAGCTCCTCCATCACACGCCAACGCTGTAAATAAAACGTTTCCAGAGTCAAACTTTTGGGCCTGAGTGCTGGGGTTTGGGGTAAAGAAATGCTTTTTCCCTTAACGCTTAGGAACATTAAGGTACACATTAAAACAAAAATCAGGAATTCTGGCATGTAAATACAAACACACTGTACACATCAGCGAGCACTGCACTGCACAGCAGGCTTCAAAATCTCTGAGGCAAAACAAGGCATCCACCACTGGCACCAGCAGAACACAGTCTTCCTTTGTGTTTCGCTTTCACATTTTCAAATCTTCACGTGGTTTCAATCAAGAAAATATAAAGACAGATAAAGTCTTCCACCTTCGTCCTGTTTCAGTTTTGAAGATTTTATTTTATCCCACCGAGAGTATCACAAATCATGCGTGGGCCTTCAGCCATTTCCCCCGAGTCCTTTTTGGAAAGAAAAAAAGGCAAAAACAACTTGACAAGTTACCTTGAACATAGAATAAAAATGCAGCCAATCAAAAATAAATAAATAAATAAACAAGAATGGCCATCTAAATTTAAAATAAGAAAAACAAACAAACAAAAATTATTTACACTGCAAGGAATTCACATTCAAAATGATCAAATCTGGATGTGTGAACTGAAGCGTCAGCTCGTGCTAAAAAAAAAAAGTGGACTGAAACTAAAATTAAAATTCAACATGGCACATTTGGTATTTAAAACTTTTTTTTATATCACAGTTCTGTTATCATTCATTTAATTGCTAAACGTCATCGAATTTTATTTTTTGCTATTTCTTGTTGTTCCCTTGGAAAACTGCATTTTTTAAAAATTTCATAAGAGCCCTTGAATTGTATTTTTGAAGTGACAGAGGGGGAGCCGCTGAAAAAAGCAGAGGAAATATGACGACAAACATGAAAACTAAGGTGATTTTCCGAAGCTGCTATAATAAAAATATTTTCCAAAACTATTGCAAACTATTTTATGTGGTAATAAATGTAATAAATTGACCTTCATATTCATAAACTTCTTCATCTTTCTACTTTTTTTGAAAAGCCTCCGCCGGATCTTCTGCACTGAAAATTCAGGCTCCCTCTAGTGGACGCTGCAGAATCCTGCTGCGCTGGAAAGAGGAGGAGATGATTGATGCTTTTGGAATTCTCACTGTTGCGTGCCAAGTTTAAAAGACACACACACACTCACACACACATACACACACACACACACACACACACTTTATCCAGTTCCCATCAGCTGCTATGCAAGGTCTTGTCAGAGCCTCTAAGAAAATGGCCCTGAAGACCCCCAAAATAGGAGCTGACTGTTCCCAGACTTCAGCCATCTTGCAGCTCAGTAACCTTGACAGCAGCCGGCTGGCAAAGCAACAATGAGGCCGTCAGTCAGCCGAGGGCCGACCCCGACCGCTGGACAGTTCAGGGATACACGCCTGCATCTGCATACCAGGACTTTATGTTCAGTGAAAAACTGGTATTTAGTCTGGTTGAACCACACGGACAACATGACTGAGCTGTCAGCACTTTGCTGCTGATGTAAAGCTGAAACATGGTGCCTGAAAAAGTCAATAAAAGTCAGTAAGAGGAGTTTCAACCATTAAGCCAAATGAGGAATTGAGTAGGTGTATCCACTGACTATTTAACATCATTTGAAGTGTGCCTTTAAAACAACCCCTTACTCCTGTACTCCCAGTGTCTTGTTCCTAGTTTGCTTATTAAATTCCCATATTTATCTGTTTGTAACTTGAATGTTGCAGTACTAGAAAAAAGCAGAAGCACAGACACCAGTGAAAAAGCAGCAGATCATCAGTTTGGGAAAATGAGGATGGGATGAGATAGACCTCCCTGATAAAGAGAAGACGTTACATTTCCCTGACCAAAATGTCTTTGCCTGACAGGCGTTTCAACCTGTCAGCCAATCATTGAACAAATCCTCTTTCTTTTTTTTAAAACTTAAGCAGGATCACCCCCACCTCCACCCATCCAAGAGCCCATCTCTGCGTTGTCTCCTCTTTCTGTCTCGTCTCCTCTTCACTATCAGGCTGAGGCCTGATGACAGGACCGGCCTCTAGTCAAACAAACAGCAGACATGCTGCAAGTAAAGACCGTCAGTCAACAGTCTCCTCCCATTTTGACCCCTGACCCTGTCCACCACCTCCAACACCACCTTTGCCTCCTCCTCTTTCTCCTTGCAGTCCCAGGTCCTGTTTGTTGATGTGTATGCAGACACGGATCACTTCCTGTCAGAGATCAGCCAGACTCAGCACAGACACAAAAGCAGAGAGTGAGTACTGGCCTTAGTGTTCTTGTACTCAGACATACAGTACACACACACACACACACACAGAAACACACACACACACACACGCACCAGCTTAGCAGTGTAAATTACTGTGTTGACAAGTTGTTGTGCGCACAAGTTTGACAGAAGAGGAAATGAGAGCTATAGCTCGCCGACAAACCACACTCCATTAACTGTCAATGGCAGCCCACAGACACACAGAAACAGTCCAGGAGGTGATGACCAGAGAGGCTTACAACGACACACGAGGCCCTGGGGAGGCTGAGAGGGCCTCCTCACAAACAGGAGTGGCTCTGTTTTCTGCAGATGCGTCAAAAAGTGCTTGTTGTTGTGCGCCTTCAGCAGTCCCTGATTTAGAATTTTCAGTGTATTGTGGTGGATGTTTCTGTTTTGTGCATTTATTGGAGTGAAGAAGTTAAATAGCTTGCCTGAGTGAAACAAATGTAAATGATACTTGATGAAACGTATGAGTCTGATTAAAGCTTAAGGTAAACTGAGGTAATGTTTAGTTCAAGTGGATTTATTTCAGTTTACTGAACTGGAAATATCAATATACAATATACCAATAGACTGGAAATATCAATATACTGAATCATTACCTTTGAACTTAATATGGTGAACTTGCCAGCAAACATTTGCTTATTTCTCAACGAGCTATTTTAGAACAACACTACCATTCTTTGGAGTTTTGTTTTTTTGACATTCAGTTAACATAAGTCCAGTTTTCACCCTCTTGATGCTCAGTTTTGGGTCTCTAACAAATATCTGCAGGTTCATCATCACAGTGACTCCTTTCACAATGCATGCACAATCCTGAAAACTCTAAGGAGGGGCTCTAGCAAAGATGGGTGGTCTTCGTGTTTTAAGTCTCATCTCTTGGAAAACCATGCCACCTATTTGTTGATTTGGCTCCCTGTTGCCTCTGATGGCTGCCTTTCTAAAAACTGCAGCTGTTCTCACCCACCTTCAAGTATCTCTGGCATAATTTGGCAGCCTACATGTGGGAACAAATATACAGCACTAGCAAACAAACATGCCCTTATATTGAAGTGTATATAACAATGTGTTTGCACTCTGCATCCTTTGTGTACATCCCTCTTTATGGTCTTTTCTGCTGCTTTTGCTTACGAACATTAGTTATCGTATATCCAGTTGTGTAAATGCATTCCTTTGCATTTCTTCATGTGTGTGTCAGAGCGAGGTTGAGTGTGTGTTTCTGAGCATGAGCAGGCAGAATCTAACACTGAGCAGCTGTCAGAGAAGCACTGGCCATCGTCTTCCCCGGGGGTCGGCCTGTCAGCTTGTTCCACTGATGGCTCTGCTCTCTCAGCCCCACTGTGGCTGGCCCGGGGCTGGGGATGGTGAAGGGGTGTGTGTGTGTAAGTCCCGCTCCTGCAAATCTGATAATTACTGACCTGACAATGAATACCCCCCACCCCCGAAAAATAACTCTGATACCCATGTCCCAGACATTCCTGCTGAACAACTGTGAAAGAAAAAAAGGCTTAATAAAGTTTTACAGTGGATGAACAACACATAAAAATATACATTAGACCCCTCCTTAAGTTTACCACACACACACACGCGCGCGCGCGCACACACACACACACACACACACACACACACACACACACACACACAGACACACACACACACACACACGCACATGCACACACACACGCACACACACACACATATACAGGAATGAGCACATCTGAGGCTTGAAGGAAGCTGGTCTGTAGGCTGACAGTCACTGTGCAGGTGCTTTGTCCAATGTGTGTCCTTGTTAAGCACAGACACTCCCCCCCCCACACACACACACAGTCCACTGCTGCTCTGTGGGCCTTGATGCAATTTAACAGGTGTTGACTGAATAAATGTAAATGCAGCAGCTTTTCCAGCTGGGAAAAATCTAACAGGTCTCCTTTGGCTAATTATTGTCACCGTTCTCCGGGGTGTGTGCTTCTCGGTTTTCAGCAGTTTGCAGATTGAGAATGTAGATTTAATCAATGATTTGTCAATGTTTATTCACATATTAAATACACTGTAACACATTTTGGAGCTCCATCTTAAGTTGGACTAAAATTGACTTTTGACAGTGTAGAATAAAGGATGTGCCTTGTCATGGTAGAGTTTAAAGTCTTATTGGGGCTTATATCCACCAGCTACCTTGACTAGTGAGTTCTTCCTATTGTGGAAAGTTCTTTTATTTATATATTTTTATTCATGCATTTACTAATCTTTAGCAGGCATGGTTATGATGAGGTCTAATGACTTTACTGATCCTTTGGCTTTACCTCAGTGCAGAAAGTCCAGAAGTCCAATATTTACTGATGTTTGAAATGGTTTTTAGGTTTGTGTGCATATGTGTGTGTGTGCAGCCAAGTCTGTGTGCATTTAGCTATTCCAAACCTTCATCACATTCTGACTGGTCAAATTAAGGTTTTGTCCAGCAGGTCATCCCCTCTGCATCTCACAGCGCAGTAGTCCTCTCTCTTTAAAAAAACAAAAACAAAAAACATACCTAAAAAGCCTCTGTGGACCCTGTAGCTACAAAACGTCCATCATGTCGACAAATTGACTCAGTTGGCTTCATCCAGGAGCATTAGCCCCTGGGCCCTTTGAAATTTTACCCTGTTGATGGTTCACTCGAGTGTTTTATGGACAAGCAGAGAGGAAAAAGAAAAAAGTGGACAAGAGGAGGTGGCCTCATCACGTCTGGTATTGACAGAATGAGAGGGGAGCAGCAGTGTGTGTGTGTGTGTGTGTGTATGCGTGCGTGCAATTGTGTTGTGTACCATGTAAAAACTATTTGGAGTTTTTGACCTGGAGAAGAGTTAGTTATTTCTGGGTTTCTTTCGGTTCTTAATTCTGATTTTGCTTTAAACTTGGAGTTTGGTTTATTAATAGAATTTTGATTTATTTAATTTTAATTAATGAAGAAGTAAGATAACGGCATCAGAGAGACACACACTTGACTGACACAAAAACATGCTACTTTAGCTGCAGTAGGCCTGCAAGTGGAGGCTATACATAAGTGAAGCTGAGGCTATTCATCAAGCACTTCAGACCTAACACAGGAGAGAGAGGGAGAGAGGAGAAATGCAAGACAGGGAAGGGAAGAGGTAGGAAGGAAGAAACAGACACACCTGGATGTCTCCAGAAAGTTTAACAGAAGAGGAGGTCTCTCTCTCTGTGCAAGGATCTCTGCTTTAAGTATGTTGTGATGGATACTTATGGGAAGTAACATAAGTACAAAGTAAAAATTTTGAGGTGCGATTTCACCAGCTTATACTTTTCACTTCACTTGATTTTTCAAGTATGCATTGCATGCTTTATGGCAGCTTAAGCAGCGTGAGACTGAAGACACCACTTCATGAAATATAAAACACTGGTTTAAACTACAACATTATAAAAAGTTGTTAAACGTTGCTCCAACGCTGCTCTATCATGCTGTCAGCTGCAACTAACAATTACTTATATCAGTTAAACTGAGAATTGTAGATAATCAGTCCACTGATCTATCTATAAAAAGAAAAAAATGTGAAAAAAATGTTTTCAATTAAATAATTTTTATATTAGAGACATTAACTTTTAAGTACCTTTAAAATATTCTGCATATTTTCCAGGACTTTTAAACTTTGCTTCTACTGCTAAATACAAACTCAAGATGGCCAAATTAAAATGATTTATGTAAAGGAGAAAAAAATTGCCACGATGATACATAATGCTCTTTAATGCAAGACAACTGAAGTGTTTAGGATCTTGGCACTGGTAATCAAAATGGGAAGGGAGAGCTCTAATTTAGCATAATTTTACATATTTATTCCTGACAGATGTCTGGAGGTTCTCTTAATCATCTGGAGTCTAGGATTGTGAACAATACCAACAGTCTCAAAATAAAAAATAAGAAACATGTTTATGGATTTATATTTATGTCAGAAGTCACGTGCGAGTTTTAATGTAGCCATTTACTGCTCTGAAACCACAGATCAAAACGGACTTTTTAGCCTACGTTGAACTCAAATGAAAGTAACAAGGACCACTGTGACTCTGCGCATTTCTCTGCAGGGCCAGACTGACCCCTTGTGGCAGAGCGCAGGTCCTACTTCAACACACTGATTTCATCAATTCCTCAAACAGATGGTTTGATAAGACACTCAGATTATCTCAAGCACTTACCCTTATCACGGACTGTTTATGAAAAGAAGATGTGAGTTCATACGTGCTGGATGCACCTACTGAAGGATTATTATGATCTTTAATAATATCATAAACAACAACAGCAATAAAATTGTGCATATAAACCACATAGCACATACACCGATCAGGTATAACATTATAATCACCTGCCTAATATTGTCTTGGTCCCCCTTTTGCTGCCAAAACAGCCCTGACCCGGCGACGCATGGACTCCACTAGACCCCTGAAGGGGTGCTGTGGTATCTGCACCAAGATGTTAGTTACAGCTCCTTTAAGTTCTGTAAGTTGCAAAGTGGGACCTCCATGGATCAGTGTACATGGTCTGCAGCAATGCTTAGGGAGATGGGTGTGTCAGAGTAACATCCACATGGATGGCCGGATAAAAGGTTTCTCAGCAGAAATTTGCCCAAAGCATCACACTGCCTCCGCCGGCTTGGCCTCTTCCCGTAGCGATTCCTGCCTGGTGCCAGGTGTTCCCCGGATAAGTGACGTACACGTACCCAGCCATCCACGTGGCGTGGAAGAAAACCCAGGCCACGTTCTTTTGGCGGGTGACAGGGGTCAGCATGGGCACCCTGAGTGGTCTGGACACCATCCATCCATTCACCCATCTTCTTTTGCTTATCCAATTCAGGGTCCGGGGCGGGGGGCTGCCATCAACTTAGAGAAAAAAAAATGTTCACTTGCTTCCTAATATATCCCACCTTCTAACAGGTGCCACGATAAAGAGAATCAGGGTTATTCACGTCGCCTGTCAGTGGTAATAATGTTATGCCAGAAAACTGCACAATATCCGGTGTCAGTTTTTAGTTTAATTCAATTGTTATTTATATAGCGCCAAAGCACCACGACAGTTACCTCAAGGCGCTTAGGTTTATGATAAAAGTTGGGAAAATCATAACTTCAGGACAGTGGACGTCTTTATGAGTATGGATTATGTCATATTGAATTAGCATTTAGTTATTTATGGCCTAGATTACCTTTAAAATGGGACAAATTCTGTTTCATTAATTTGTCCAGTGAGATGGCTTATTTAAAGTAAAAAGAACTATTAATGCTTCATCACAAGTTTTTAATGTTATCTTGTAACGCAAAGTAGAATTTAGATAGTTCTGCAATATTTCTCCGCTCTCATTGGCTACTTAGGAGGGCTGCGTCGGGATAGCGCGCCTTCCTATTGGTAGTTAAACTGATGGCTATTTCTGTACGTCCTGGTCCAGCGGAGTGAAGGTGAACCACTGTCTCTAAAAGCACCCGCTCCCGATTTGCTGCTCTTGCACCACACCGGCACCATCGTCAACTTCACCCCGAGCCATGTCCCTATTTAACGACGTCCCTCAGGCCCCCCCGGTAGCGGTCTTCAAACTGACCGCTGACTTCAGAGAGGACAGCCATCCGCAGAAGGTCAATCTGGGAGTTGGAGGTAAAAGATGCTAGCTGTCGGCTAATGCTAAAGCTAGTTTAGCTTGCTCTCTCTAGCAGTGGCTCCGTAGAGATGAAACCCCTCCAACGGATTGTATTTCCTATATTTGTGTAGCTTACATAGCTTTATATATTCAAGCGGTGATTGTGTTATTATGTTAGCACACGTTAACAGCTTTTGACCTTCGCTGCAAGCTACTAGCGCTAAAGCTAGTATTAGCTTCCTCTCATATTGACAGCTAAATTATTCAGCTCAGTTCATTGCAAATGCAAATGTTACACCTCTTACTGAAAGAAATTACACTTTCAGGAAACAGAGCTCGTGTCATACCACCGAGCACTTCTCGGTTAAAGAGACTACCGTTTGACATGATTTTCAAAACGCACAGCGGCTGTGACTTGTTCTACCGTCCATCTGTCCTTGAACGCATCATCGTCCACTCGGCCAGACCTGTCTGAATGACCATTTCTTAACAGGAACATAAAAGTTGTACTTTTCTTGTGCAGTACCGTCAAATCGGTTTGTTGTTCTTTTGTTTTTTAGTGTGTAATCTCGTACTGCTATTTGCGAAGCTGCCAATCATGGTGTGACACTTAACGGACTCCTTTTAAACAGTAATTAAAGTTTGTTTGTTTAGTTAAGAAGAGCTTTTAGGAGTGTTTTGTAAGGCTAGAGGAATTGGTGCCCACTAGACTACAGCTAGTTGGACTTGGTGTGTTTTGTTACCAACATGCTGAATGCTGGTAACAACTTAGTTTTTTTGCAGTACATTTTTTTTAAATGAACGTTAAAATCCTGGTTTATTGTAAACCTAATGTACTCGTTTGTGTACCTCACTTAACATGCTGTTTGAATATGTCTTTAAATTTATGCCTGCTAAACTGCAATGACTCAGCAGGCGATTTTTTCCCCATCTTTAGTAGGTTAACAGGTTGAAGCTTGTAATCCAACGTGTGCGCTGTTTTGCAACATTTCGTGACCCAAATTTCTGCCAGATCCAGCTGAACTGAACTGATGAGTTAGTTCAGGTCAGCCAGAAGAAAACAAAACTCTGACATAATTGTTGATGAATCTACTAACCTACTCTGCTTTTAGGATGTAATGCAGAATGAGCAGTTTGTCTTTTCATGTGCACAACCTACATGTACGGTTTATGGCAAGAATCAAAACATGGGCATCAAGTAATTGGCAGGTTGTGCTGCCACAGCAAAGTTTTTATTTATTTATTTATTTTTTGCATTTTCTGCATCTGCTTTTTATTGCTTTTATTGCCCTCTACAAGGTTATTAAAGTTCAACTTCTCTGATGATTACTCATGGACTGATACAGTAGTAACACCACTTTTTCAGGTCATTGCCAAAATAAAACTGTGAACATTAAACCAGTTTGGCCTGGAAATAAGCAGCAGTGGTGAAACCATTCTGAAAGTTTGAGAATAGCTGTGCAGTTTAGTGTGTGGAAGTGGAGGAGTTGATGTGTCAAATTTTTGTTGAAAATGACTCCAGAAAGCAGGAGGAGCAGAGAGTAAGAGCTCTCTGGGTTCCAAAATTCTCCTTGCATTTGCACACTCTTTGTGGATTTGGTCCTGAATTCTCATGTTCAGAGTTTTCTCTCTGTATTTAATTCTGGCTGCACATAAAATCATTTTCTATGCCACTAAATAGTCTCCCTTTATTTGAAACCATCGTAGATACATGTTTCTATGGTGGTTTTGAAAGTTTGACCTTTTAAGTCTGCTGTCTATAGCTGCTGTCAAACCCTGATATTTGATCCTCTGCCCAGGCTCCAGACCAGCACGAGGGAGCACAAGTTCTTAAGGAGTCAGATATGTGCTACACACGCTTTTGTCTGTGACCTTCAAAGTGTGGTGTAACATGATATGAAATTTAATAGCAGTTTATTCTCTCATGCTAATTTCCCTCTATTTCTCTTCACTGTCGTCTCAGGCTGCAGGGCTGAATTTCTATCATTTATATAGTCTTTGAAATATTACCCATAGTTTTGTATTGTTCAGTAACATGGTGCTATATACTTTGAGACAATTAGCAGAATCAAAGTATTCGTATTTTGTTTTTGTAACAAATTTGGCAGTTATCGTATTTATCAGCATACTGAGCATAAAAAAGACTTTTTTTGTGAAATGCAGGCACGAGTAATATTCTGCACAACCTGCCAGCAATGTCTGTGGCTTCTGAATTTGCTTTGCTTTGTGTTCCCTCCAGCTTACCGTACTGATGACTGCCAGCCTTGGGTGTTGCCTGTGGTGAAAAAGGTGGAGCGGCTCATCGTGGAGGATGAAAGCCTGAACCACGAGTACCTGCCCATCCTGGGTCTGCCTGAGTTCCGCTCTGCTGCCTCAAAGGTCGCCCTGGGAGACGATAGCCCTGCCATCAAGGAGAACAGGGTGGGGCATGCACACTGATATGCAACGTTGTTTGCAAAAGTTTGAGCAAACGTAACAAATTTTGTTTATTTTTGGAATGAAAAAAGTAAATGCAACCTCATGCGGTAAAAGGCCTTTAAATGTTAATGCATACCTTAGCCTACCTTGATTAATGGACATAACTGGATGGGTGTCAGCTGATCAGGTAAAACAGTATTACGTTATTAAATTAGCCTTTTTTTTTTTTTGAATTTCTTTTGAACTTCCTTAGAACTTTAATTTCCAGCTCCCATGTTTTTATTTCTCAGACTCCACTAGTAGTCTGCTAGTTCTAAAGAGTCCTTATTAATTGTTTATTGGGCATTATTGCAGCCCCTGAGTTCATCCTCTGTCTGAAAAAGCTGTTTTAGCCTCCCATCCCCTCACTTCATGACAGATTTCTTCTGATTGGCTGCCCCTTGCAAACAGAAAGTTTGAACAGTAGGTGGGTGGAGCTGCAGTGCTCACAACCATAGGTGTGTGTGTGTGTGTGTGTGTGTGTGTGTGTGTGTGTGTGTGTGTGTGTGTGTGTGTTGATGGCCATATTAGGGATATCCTTTCCAATGACCTCCATATAGATCCAAGAGTAGAAAAAGTAATTTGAGGCCTGAGCTTTTGGCTCACAGCGACCTCATTATTTGAACCTTTGGACATGTTTAATATGAGTGTCAGTGCAACAGGTTAGGTATGTCAAAAAATAAGGAAAAGCAGAATAAAAATGGAAGGTGGAACTGAAGGCAAGACCAGGAAGCCTTGGAAAAGCAAACCAGTGTGTATTAACAGCAGTGTGATCAGAAGCAGTCGTGACCTGCAACCTTATCACAAAACTCACTGGCTGAACTGTGAAAAGCAACATCTAAGTAACATTATTCATATTTCTCTTTGATTATGATTCCCACTGTCTGCTTTCTCTCTCAGGTTGGAGGAGTCCAGGCTCTGGGTGGGACAGGTGCACTGAGGATTGGGGCTGAGTTCCTACGGCGGTGGTACAATGGAGTCAACAACACAGCCACGCCTGTGTATGTCTCAGCGCCTACCTGGGGTTAGTAAACAGCCGTATACTTTTTTCTTTTTCTTTTTAAATGAGAATATGAAACACTTGACTGCTATTTTCTCCTAGAATTGTTTCACCATAGTAGCTGAGAAAGTTTGGCTGTTTTTTGATGATGTAGCCACCGTCTCAGTGGGCATCAGAACTGAATTAAGTTATAAACGTCTGCTGAACGTTCCCTCTTCCTCCCAGAGAACCACAATGGTGTGTTTTCTGATGCTGGCTTCAAAGACATTCGCCCCTACCATTACTGGGATGCTGCCAAGAGGGGACTGGACCTCGCTGGGTTCCTGGATGATTTGGAGGTGAGGATGAAATGATGACTGCTGTTCAGTTAGAGTGCAAAAGATGGTGACAAGAAGGAAAAGATGGGGAAGAGATTAAGACTGAAATAACTGACACTAAGAAAAGAGTGTTTGGGAACATTTTTTTCATTAGTTTTAAAGATTCTTATGACTTGTCCTCTCTGGACAGAAAGCTCCAGAATACTCTGTCTTCATCCTCCATGCTTGCGCGCACAACCCCACTGGCACCGACCCGACCCAGGAGGAATGGAAGCAGATCGCAGAAGTCATGAAGGTAAAATGGGTTATTTTTCAGATCATGTGACAGCTTTGGTGGTGTCCAATTCACAATAGATTTTATTTTTTTTATTCCTTTAAGATACAACTTTTTTTTAAACTAAACTAGCTGCAGTTTCTGACCTTTGGCCTTTGGGTTTTGTTTCTTGTCATTGCCTGTATCTGTCCTTTTCCTTCTCCAGAGGAGGAAGCTGTTTGTGTTCTTTGACTCCGCCTACCAGGGTTTCGCCTCAGGCTCTCTGGAAAAAGATGCCTGGGCCATCCGCTTCTTTGTCTCTGAGGGCTTCGAGCTTTTCGTAGCTCAGTCCTTCTCCAAAAACTTTGGCCTGTACAGTGAGTACCCACGATGCATACATTCATATATACAGTCTGTTGTGTTTCAGCCAAAAATACGTTTATACCTAGAGCATATAATTACCCTCATTTAGATTTATAATGAAACCATCTTTTCTCTGCCTCCATTTGCAGATGAAAGAGTGGGGAACCTGACAGTGGTTGCCAAGGACAATGAGAACCTGACCCGCATTCTGTCCCAGATGGAGAAGATCGTCAGGACGACCTGGTCCAACCCACCATCTCAGGGAGCACGCATTGTCAGCAAGACCCTCAACAGCCCCGAGCTGTTTGACGAGTGGTACGCTCTAACATTATCAAATTAACCCTGCATCTTTTAGCTCATTATTCACATAATATTAATAACTTACTAAAATCTGAAAACACTTGGCCATTCAGTCATGTACTGTTTACTATTACATTTAGTGGTATATGGTTTTTGTCAGCTGACTAGTCATTTCCTGTCTTGTGTCCTTCCACCCCCTCATCTCTCTCCCTCCACCCCCCATCTCACCCCTTCTTTAGGAAGGGTAATGTGAAGACCATGGCAGATCGGGTTCTGTTGATGAGGGATCAGCTGAAGGCAAAGTTACAAGCTTTGGGCACCCCAGGGACCTGGGACCACATCACTCAGCAGATTGGGATGTTTAGCTTCACTGGCCTAACCCGTGAGTGACACACACACGCATGCATGTTAGAAGCAAATCCAGCTATTAACATACTTACTGGGTTTATCAGCATTGCATAAGAGTCAGCCACCATCTGTCAAGATAAAGTGCAGGTATATGAAAGCAGCAGGTAGTCAGTCAGAACATTTGAAAGATAAATTTGATTTATTACACCTTAAGTTTTCTTTACAGTTAAAATAAAGAAAATTAGAACATTTAGGATCAAGGAAGTGTCACAACAGTGGAGGGCTCTGGCACGACACAGAAAACACACTGAAAGGGGACCTATTATACTTGGCAGTTCCATTCTTGGACTCTACTAGAGTAGCTTTGTATGATTCAGTTCAAAATAATTTTTTATATATTTTTTTTTATATCTCTGAAACAAGATTTTCTACTTTACTTTGTCTTCCCCTTAATTTGATTGTCCCTTAGCAGACAAAGGTTCGAGCTAAGTGTGAGACTTAGATATACAGACCTCGTGAAATTTTGACCATTTTTAGCTCGGCTGGTTTAGAGACAAAGTCAAAGTGTCGGTGGGATCTGTGCCACAAAAACTTTAATGCTGGCCATAACTTGAATGATGTGACCTAGGATGTTCGAATTCACACCATACACGCAACGCAGTCTTCAAGATAGACCCATCAAACTTCACACACTTGTTCACTGACTTTATTATAACAGCACTTTCACCCCATCCCTCCCCCTCCCCCGTTACAAATCAAAAACAGCCGAGTGTTGGCACCCACTCAGTGGTGCTCTTGTTAATACGAGCACCCATCACTGCAACAACATCTGTATGACAGAAAATAATGAAACGCATGATGGGTCCACTTTAAATAAATTGCTGCAACTCCACTGTGAGAGCTCACTGTTTACTTTGTTTAAACAATGTTAAAAATGCTAATAGGAAATTTCTAAAAAATAAAAGAAGTTAAGGATCAATTTTTATTTTTATTTTTTTTTAATCTGCATGTATTTAGTGCTAGGTGTTGTTTCTTGGGCTCAGTACAGTTCTGTGTCATTTTGCCTTTTTTGTTGGGCTTTACCATTTATGAAGTTCACTCACTGAAATGCTGTTGACACCTCTCATTGATAAATAGATGAATCAGGGTTTTTTTCCTGTGCTTACACTATTGTAATTTCTGTGCTACAGCCAAACAGGTGGAGTACATGATCAAAGAGAAGCACGTGTACCTGATGGCCAGCGGCCGCATCAACATGTGTGGCCTGACCACCAAGAACATTGACTATGTCGCTCAGTCCATCCACGAGGCCGTCACCAAAGTCCAGTAAACGCTGTTTGTGTCCGATCATTTCCTGCCTCCTGTACGCCACAGGACGTTTCATCATGTCTGTGCCCCCTCTCTATACTCCCCTCTTGCTTATCCTCCCCTCCAATTGGTCAAACTGTGTCCTCACATTTTGCAGTTAAACCAACAGGAGGATGGATGTGTTTCTGTTCTCACGTGACCGTGTCATCCTTTGGGAGTTACACTGGTTTTTAGAAGAGACACAATCGCGCACAGCCAGGTATAATCGAATGTGTTTGAATTGACATCGCCAGCTTCTTAGCAGTCCAAATCATTTCTGTTGATATTTTGTTTTTTGTTTTTCAAACTGGACATCAGATTGTTGACCAGGAAGGTTTGCAAAGAAGTTGTTATGCTTCCTCCAAGATAGTAGTACTGAACAAAATGCAACACAGGAAAAGTCATGTAAATAGATGTAATTAGTGTCAGAGTCCTGTATAAGCACTGAGACCACAACACATCTTTCCTGTTTTCAGCCATCAGAATATACAAACTGGTACTGTAATCTGTGGCGCTCTACATACAAAGCACCAAATTGTTTTATAAATATGCTGATATGTTTGATTTTATCTTTTAAGCTTTTAAGGCAACTTAAAGGTACAGTCCACTAATGCCAGGAAATGTTGTGTTGAAGTTCAATGGTTATCGTCCCCATCATGATCTTTCACTTAAAGGTAAAGCATGTGCCTGATGTCATTTTGCCGTGTCAGGCATATGTTAGTTTAGCCACTAAGTTAACAAAGTCGCCTTGTGTGCTATCAGTGAACAAAGATCACCTCTCTCCTGCTCTCTGTGTTCTTTTCTTTCCACCTTGCGGTGTCCTTATTCGGTTACAGAAAGCCTCTATAAAGCTATTTGATGTAAGAAGTCACTCCGATCAGACCTCACAGCCTGTTCTCTGCCACAGTTGTGGTGTTTGTAATGTTGCACGGCGTTCTGTGCAGTCACACTCAAATAAATGATAAACTCCAGGAACTCAAGTCTGCTTTGTACCTTCTTTTTCTCTTTTTTTTTTTTTTTGTAGTACTATATTGTTACAGGGCAGTACAGTCAAATTATCTACATCTTTAAAAGCAAATGTAACATGTAAGATGTAGTCATGTTGCTGTTCACACTGACTTTGGAATCAGCAACAAGAGCGTGAAGTGACATCAGCTATCACAAGCAATCATATCTGTTGTCAGTAATGCCAGCTCTACTGCTACTGTGATACAGCAGCAGAAGACCACACGGTGCCATTCGTATCACTTAAGAACCGGAAGCTGAGGCTATAATTCACAGAGGCTCACCAAAATTAGACAATAGAAGGTTGTCATGTTACCTCATCTGATGACTCGATGGGCCGTTGCAACATTCAGATCTCAGGATCAATTTAAACAACATGAAAGTATGGACCCATCCTCCTCATATCAACAGTTCAGGCTGCTAGTGGTGGTGTAATGGTGTGGGAGATATTTTCTTGGCACACTTTGGGCCTCTCATTACCAACTGAGCTACAGCCTCCCTGAGTATTGTTTCCAAACATGCCCATCTCTTTATGACCAGTGTACCCATCTTCTGATCGTCATAATACCTCAAATCATCTCAAACGGGTTTCTTGCAAAAGGGGTTCCAACTCAGTACTAGGATGGTGTACCTAATAAAGTGGCCAATTGGTGTGGGTGTATATCCAAAACAAATATTTATTATAGCTGTTAATTGAGTGGCTACACAAACAAGTACTTCTCAGTAAGATCATTTCATTGTTTGGTTTGATCTCGAGGGATATGTGAAAAGCAGGAAAATTATATAAGATATATATATAATTGCCAGACTTATCGTAATATAAAATGAAGACAGCAGACTACTGAAATTCAGTATTCTGTGGAACTTTGTATTTCTGTATCTTCTGATGCAAAAAAAACTTCACGGAGTAGCTCCTTCTGCTAGAAAATACAGTTAAAACAGCTGAAAACAAATTTCTGCTGATCAGCAGACATGATATTGTCTCATAGAAGAAATAGTGAACATACAGAACTGATGTCAGACATGTTATGAACACATCTTGATACCCAAAAACTCATATGGATGTACAGCAGGAAGAATGAGCTGACCAAACAAATCAACAATATCCTGCAGCAGAATCTGTTACTGTCTGGCTTTGACCTCAAAGGATGATGCTGATTGGCTGTGGCTGGTGCCCCAATGCAGCAAAGTGACTCAGCAGGTTTCACATATTGTACCCAGGAGGGATGTTTTGTCTCTCCCTGGCCGCCTGCTACATTAACCAATGAGCAGAGTTGAAAAGCACCCCTCCCACTTGCTCATAAATGTGTGTCTGATGGTCAGTACTGCTCATTTTGAGACCTTTAAAACCTCCCACTACACAAATAGTGCTTTTAAATGCAGGTGAGCCACCATAATAAAAAGCTTACAGAGTGCATTTCACTCAGGAAACAAAACTGCACTGATGAGTCTGACTGGATTTTGCAGTTTAAGTCAGACATGAAACTTTAGACCTCTAAGTGCATTTTCCTTTTCTCTCATTCTTCCTCCTCCTCCTCCCTCTCCTTTTCTGTGCTGCATTGGCACAAATCTGATCCTGAACCTTAGTGAGACAGAGCCACACCCATCCATCCCATCCCTGCAGCACCGTGCAGACAAACGTGCAGGTTGCAGCTCTGCAAGGACCAGGAAAAGCTTAAGGAGCTGAATAAAACAGCTGAGCTCCACAACAAAGCTCATCAGTTCAGCAGCAGCTGTAACCTCCAAGGCCTCCACGTTATTATGACTGAATCACTTTCCTACACAATAAAAGTGACAGGATATTTTATTTCATGAAAGAGATAAAACAGTAGACATATATCAAGTATAAAAGTCTAGAAGGAGCATGATTTCCAGTGATGACTTCTTCCAGAAACTGTATGGCATTGGGTGCTTTCAGCACTGCTCTCATACAAAAGATGGGTGGATGCATGCAACCAAAAAGCTTATTAAAGACACTCCTCCACCCCCACTAACCACTTTTAAGGGAAGCTTACATCCTTTTATATTAGAGACAGAAGGATACATCAATTGATGATATGTTGTTTCCTTTTGTTTTTTTTGTTTTTTTAACAGAATATGATGGAGAAAAAGGTGATTGAAGGCATGTTAGTTGGTGCCATCATCATCCGGCAGTGTGGCTCAACCGCCACCGTTTCTTGTTTCCAGTACACTCAACACTGCCTGCAGCACATGTAGCAGAGTACACATCACAGCTTTAGCAATACATACAGTATATAAATGTTATATACTATATAAAAAATCATTTCCTGATGGTCTCAGCCATGAGTTTAAAATCTTACTGGCTACAACACAACTACCATGAAACCCACATGACCCCTGACAATGAGACTTCACTAACAAATAGATGATGTAATGGTTGATAAATCCAGATTTTATATCGTGTCTGATTTCTACCAGCTCCTTAGGGAAAAGTATGAATCTAAATGCTCACTAGCCATGTGGTAACAAGTCTACGTGGGTTGTTCCACTGTTAATAATACATAACAATGATTTCAGCTGCTTAAAGTGTACTGTGAGAGAGCTCCAACCACAGTGCCTGCATTTAGCAGAAAAAGACATGATCATAACCACATATTTCTCTTGTTCCAGTGATTCCACTCACTGCATGGCTACAGATATGTGTGCACATCAGCATTTTACTGCAAATGATGTATGAACATGCCATTCATCCCAAACCATTATTAACTCACTGCTGTGACGACCTACACCACACACACAAGTGTCAGGAAAGTTGAGCACTGATGTCAGCACTCCACTTCATCCCAAAAGTGATTGTTAAGGCCGAGGTCACAGGGCTTGTGCAGGTCAGTCATTCTTCCACAAAATAAAAATGTGGGGGGAAAAGTATTTATAGACATTATAGACAAGCATGGGCAATGTTGTACTGAAAAATACAGAGGACAAAAACTGCCAAAAATATTGAAAAAAAAATTAAATAAATAAAAAGAAAACTCGATGAATAATGTAATATGCCATTGCAATTGCAACAAAATAATACAGAAATAAATGTAGGCATTTATTAATTTATAAAATGCAACAAGTATAAATTATTGACATATTTTATATAATTGAATAATTAAATATTAGAAAGTGATGACTACATTTATTTTTTAATATTGTTAATCTGTTTGTTTCTTCTGTTGGCAGTTTTGGGCCTCCATACCATCAGGAATTGCTGTATGCTGTTTCACTATTTCCCAGTGTGACCACATTTTGTGAGAGACTGGTGAGAAATGTGTGATCATCTGCATATGAAATACTTGAGAGTTGACAAATAAAATGTAATGTTTCTGCACTATAGGCAGTAGCTCTAACATGTGAAGAGTGCTAATCAGACAGCCTTTAAAAGAAAAACCTCAGCACATAGTGCGCCTTTGTTGAGATTTCACCTGTGCATTGTGGAGCAGTATCTGCAACATCTTTGGTGTCTTCCATCTGTTTCCTGTGCAATGTCTCTTTAACTCCATTAAAGAAGTGGTCTCATGTGAGTAGTATAAAAAAAATCTTTTTCTATAAATTGTTTACATTCACAGTCATCTCTTTATACATGTGCATCCACATGATAACCTGCAGATGAAGCCATGGTATAGTGCAGATTGCCAAGGCTTGTGTTTTTTGATGGTGTGTATGCAGTTGAGTTTGCATGTGAATCAAAGCTAAGGGAGAGGGAAAGAGAGAGGGTTTGATGCATATTGCTAAAGCTGCACCCTCTGCTTTTTGATAAAATGGTGTCTTCCACCCACAGGTACTGTACATTCCTGGTAATGGGCCCACTTTACAATCTCCGACAGGGTGGGCTTATGGAGTATGTCTTCAGATAAAACTCTGAGAGCTGTAATTCAGCAACCACATTTGTCTTTACAAACAGCTTAAAGAACCATCAGATGATGGAGTGTACTCAGGTCTGTTTCATACACACTGCTAGGCTTTCACCAGCGGCTGCTCTGAAATGTCCTCTGGTGTCTTTTCTCCTTCACGAGATTTTTTCCTCTTCTTGTGGCCTGAGGAAAAAAAATACATTAACAGTTAAGTGTAGAAAGACTTGTGTGCTTATGATCTATACACCTACTAAGACCTACCATGCTGTTGTTAGATGCTAATTTATATCTAATATTTATCTATGCTTCAAAAAGGTTACATCACATCTTATGCCATTACCACTAGTTACAAGAATAGATATGATGCTCCAAATCTTAAGGAGTCATTTTTACTAGTAATGTATAGAAATGTTCCTGTTTATCAAAAATCCAGTCTTTTCCCCCCTGGAATTATCCTCAACTCTCTTAAAAAGCAACATAGTTAAACCTTTAAAAAAAAAAATCATATATTTTATAAAGATTGACGAGGTACAACACAAATGCTACGGCAAGTGGGAGCAGCCAGGGCGACAGGTCGGGGGGATATTATCATCCCCACACTCCGAGATTGGGTATCAAGCCCCGATAACAGCTGGTAGGCTGAATACCAGAGCAGCTGAACTGAAAGATAAGATTATGGCTAAGATGGAAACCTGGACCATCACTGAACCAATCAGTTGATCTATACTATGGCAACAGTGATACTTGAGATGAACATCCACAAAGAGCAGTACCCACCATGGAAAAGATGACTACAGGGTAAGATCAAAACAGCACGGAGGGAAGTCAGCCAGCTGGCAGAGCTGCAGAAAGGTGTGATGAAGAAAATGGTGCCTAAGAAGTACAGCAAGCTGTCCATACCTGAGGCCTTAGAAGCTGCCAAGCAAAGACTCACAGCCTTGGTTAACCAATTGAAAAGGTATACCAGAGAGAAAGACACCAGATGTTCTTCACTGAACCATCCAAAGTGTACTCTTAGTGGCAGGGGAACAATGTGAGAACAGCACCCCACCAAGGCTGGAGATGGAGCATATGTAAGAGTATATGGGAAAAGGATGCAACACTAATGCTCAGTGGCTAGTGGATCTAAGAACATAACACATCAACCTCCCTGAACAGGATCCAGTAACCATGACATGATTCACACTTCCTGGCTAAAGAAGCTAACTGCACGCCACATTTGGCAACAAAAATGAACCAGCTGCTAGAGGCTAAGACACACCCAGAATGGCTGACTGAAGGCCAGACAGTCCTGATCCCCAAGGACCCCCAGAAGGTCCAACTACTGGCCCATAACCTGCCTCAGCACAACATGGTAACGCCTGTCAGGGATTATGGAAGCTAAGATGAGCAGGCACGTGGCACAATACATGAGTGAGGCCCAGAAAGGGATAAGCAGAGATACCAGGGGAGCAAAACAGCAGCTACTGGTAGATAGGGCAGTTACTCAAGACTGCAAGACCTGATTGACCAACCTATGCACCGTCTGGATTGACTACAAGAAAGTCTATGACTCAGTGCCGCACACATGGATCCTGGAATGCCTAGAACTGTACAAGATCAACAGGACCCTCAGAACCTTCATCAAGAACTCAATGGGAATGTGGAGAACAACACTAGAGGCCAACTTCAAGCCCATCGCACAAGTCAACATCAAGTGCGGGATTTACCAAGGAGATGCTCTGTCTCCACTACTGTTCTGCATAAGCCTGAATCCCCTCAGCCAGATCATTGACAAGACTGGCTATGGATACCGACTATGGAATGGCGCAAACATCAGCCACTCCCTCTATATGGATGACATCAAGCTGTTTGCCCGGAGTGAAAAAGATATCGATTCACTGATCCACACCACCAGGATCTACAGCAATTGCAATGGAATGTCATTCAGACTGGAGAAGTGCAGTCGGATCATAACAAAGAGAGGGAAGGTAGTCAGAACTGACGGGATTGCACTACCATAAGGCAATATTGCAGACATTGAGGACAACTACAAATACCTTGGAATCCCACAGGCAAATGGGGCTGCTAGGAAAGCTGCAACTACCAAGTACCTGCAGAGAGTAAGGCAAGTCCTAAAGAGCCAGCTGAATGGGAAGAACAAGATCTAGGCAATCAATACCTACACCCAGCCAGTTGTCAGATACCCTGCTTGGATAATAAGCTGGCCAAAGAAGGAGATAAAAGCCACTGATGTCAAGACAAGAAAACTCCTTACCATGCATGGAGGGTTTCACCCCAAATCCAGCACCCTGAGACTGTACGCTAAGTGGAAGGAAGGAGGCTGAGGACTAGTGAGTGTCAGAACCCCTATCCAGTGGATATCCAGTGACAACCTGTGGGACTTCCAGATACATACATTGGTGATGGCTAACATACTAGTGGTGGACAAGCAAAGGAAGATGGTCATAGTGAATATAGAGCAATATAGAGTGATAGCAACATCAGGAAGAAGGAACGTGAGAAGCTCGAGAAATACCAAGGGCTGAGAGACGAGCTAGAGCAGAGCAGATGTAACAGTGGGCAGTGACCCCCAAACTGGTTGTGCGGCTCCAGCAGATTCCAGGAATTACATCTGACATCTCTGTCCAGCGCAGTACGAGGAACAGTCAAACTACTGCACAGGACCCTCAAACTCCCAGGCCACTGGTAGAGGATCCGAACTTGAAGGACAAAAGACTGCCCACAGGGTGAGTGGGGAATTACACTCGATAAAAAATTTCCACTTTTGTCTTGTCTTTGAGTTTAAACTATGTTTTTCTAGTTCTGTAAATGTAAATAAACTAAAAAAATATATTTTTTATCCCCAAACTTTGCTTTTGTGGTTCAAACAATGATTTTACAAATTTGTCATTTTCCCATATAATGCCAGTTACTAGTGGTTTTCATTTAGGATTTAACCTTTTTTTCGAGCTGTATTCTCTTCATAAAAATGCCTATAAAAATGGTAAAAATGTTCAATTAAAAGAATAGATTGATGTAACAAAAATTCAATTTGATCACATCTTTCTTTAACTGTTCAGATCAAACAAAATTTCAAGAGTTTAGCAGAATTTGCTGAGGTTTCAAGAATCTTCTCAAATATTGCACAATTTTCAACCAAACACTCCCAGAAAATTAGAACAAAAAATCATTCTAAAACCTACAAAAGTAACATTTGACAGAACAAATGGACATTTTCTATTGTTTTACAATAAAAAGAGTTAGAAAATAACACTTGGTTGAGACAAACATTGTGTTACATTGTGTAATATATGTATACACTGTTCAAACAATAAAGGATCAGTTTTTAATCAGAGTATAACAAGTCAGTTAAACTTCTGGGATATTGAACTGGTAAGTAAGTAGCAGAGGGAGTTGTTAACCAGTTTCAGCTGCTTTAGTTTTAAAGAAATTAACAACAGTTGCACTAGAGGGGCAACAATGAGACAACCCCCCAAACAGGAATGGTTTTACAGGTGGAGGCCACTCACATTTTTCCCTCCTCATCTTTTTGTTTTTTCACTAGTTTTGCATTTGGCTAGGGTCAGTGTCACTGCTGGTAGCATGAGGTGATACCTGGACCCTACAGAGGTTGCACAGGTCATCCAACTCCTCCAGGATAGCACATCAATATGTGCCATTACCAGAAGGTTTGCTGTGTCTCCCAGCACAGTCTCAAGAGCATGGAGGAGATTCCAGGAGACAGGCAGTTACAGGAGCGCAGACCAAACAATCAGAAACAGACTTCATGAGGGTGGCCCGAAGGACAGACCTCCTCTAGTGGTATAGTACCCGACTGGCATTTTGGAAGACATCAAACTACTGAGTTGCTTTGAGTTTTGAGTTGCTGTAATGAAATTTTGACAAAGTGGACTAGCCGGCTGCATCATTTTTTTCACTTTGATTTTCGGGGTGTCTTTGAACTCAGCCCGCTGTAGTTTCCTAATACATTACCAAGTCCATATCAGTGTAGATATCCAGCATTATTTTTTTCATCCACTGAGAACTGATGTGTTTTCAAAGTGTTCCTATAATGTTTTTTGAGCAGTGTGTGTGTGTGTGTGTGTGTGTATAAATATATGTTAAGCTGCATCCACAGAAGTAGCAATCTGCTTGTGGTGCATCGCTTTAAATGCGATAGTGGATTCCAGACTTAGGCAACCCTGTAACTATATTGCCAAAAGTATTTACTTGTCTGTCTTCAAACACATGTGAACTTGAGTAACATCCCACTCTTAATCCATGATTTTGGCCCCTTTGCAGCTATAACAGCTTCAACTTTTCTGGGAAGTCTTTCCACAAGATTTAGGAGTGTTTATGGGAATTTTTGATCATTCTTCCACAAGCACATTTGTGAAGTCAGACACTAATGTTGGACGAGAAGGCGCTTCTCCATCAGAAGCGTGATTTATCACTCCAGAGGACCCGTCTCCACTGCTCTACAGTGACATGCAAAAGTTTGGGCACCCCTGATAATTTTCATGATTTTCCTTTATAAATCATTGGTTGTTTGGATCAGCAATTTCAGTTAAATATATCATATAGCAGACGAACACAGTGATATTTGAGAAGTGAAATGAAGTTTATAGGATTTACAGAAAGTGTGCAATAATTATTTAAACAAAATTAGGCAGGTACATAAGTTTGGGCACCCTTGTCATTTTACTGATGTGAATACCTTTAGCACTAATTATTGGAACACAAAATTTGTTTTGTAAGCTCACTGACCCTTGACCTACATACACAGGTGAATCCAATTATGAGAAAGGGTTAAGGTGGCCAATTGCAAGTGTTTCTCCTCTTTGCATCTTCTCTGAAGAGTGGCAACATGGGAGGCTCAAAACAACTCTTAAATGACCCGAAAACAAAGATTGTTCAGCATCATGGTTTAGGGGAAGGATCCAAAAAGCTCTCTCAGAGATTTCAGCTGTCAGTTTCCACTGTGAGGAAGATAGTGAGGAAATGGAAGACCACAGGCACAGTTCTAGTTAAGGTTTGAAGTGGTAGGCCAAGAAAAATCTCAGATAGGCAGAGGTGAAGGATGGTGAGAACAGTCATAGTCAACCCACAGAGCAGCTCCAAAGACCTCCAACATCGTCTTGCTGCAGATGGTGTCACTGTGCATCGTTCAACTGTTCAGCGCACTTTGCACAAGGAGAGGCTGTGTGGGAGAGTAATGCAGAAGAAGCCTTTTCTGTGCACACGCCACAAACAGAGTCGCTTGAGGTATGCTAAACCACATTTGGACAAGCCAGCTTCATTCTGGAATAAGGTGCTGTGGACTGATGAAACTAAAATTGAGTTATTTGGACATAACAAGGGGCGGTATGCATGGCGGAAACTTCAACAAGATAACAACCCTAAACACTGCTCAAAATCTACTAAGGCATTCATGCAGAGGAACAAATACAACGTTCTGGAATGGCCATCTCAGTCCCCAGACCTGAATATTATTGAAAATCTGTGGTGTGATTTAAAGCGGGCTGTCCATGCTTGGAAACCATCAAACCTGACTGAACTGGAGATGTTTTGTAAAAAGGAATGGTCCAAAATACCTTCAACCAGAATCCAGACTCTCATTGGAAGCTATGGGAAGCATTTAGAGGCTGTTATTTCTGCAAAGGAGGATCTACTAAATATTGATGTAATTTTTCTGCCCAAACTTTTTCATACCACTGTATGCACCTCAGCATCTGCTGACCCCACTGTGGGATTTTACATGGCCTACCACTTCATGGCTGAGTTGCTGTCATTCCCAATCGCTTCCACTTTGTTATAATACCACTAACAGTTGACTGTGGAATATTTAGCAGTGAGGAAATTTCATGACAGGACTTGTTGCACAGGTGGCATCCTATCACGGTACCAGACCAGAATTCGCTGAGCCATTCTTCCACAAATGTTTCTAGAAGCAGTCTGCATGCCTAGGTGCTTGATTTTATACACCTGTGGCATTGGAAGTGATTGGAACACCTGAATTCAATGATTTGGATGGGTGAGTGAATACTTTTGGCAATATAGTGTATTTACTACCCTGTCATATGTCACTTACCAGTACATACCAGTACATACCAGTACCAGTGCAATCTAATTGGTAGGCATTGTTTTGGTTGCCTTGAAATTGAAAAATGTTTATGTCAGGGCATATCCACTCAATAACAGTGTTTTTTTTTTTTGCCTGTAGTCACTTGAAGTTACCAAATGTCATTGAATTTCCATGTTCTCTAGTTGCCACAATATTGCAAATCCTGTGTGGATGCAGGTTTTCATTCTAGAGTGAAATTAACAGAATTCAGTAACTTGCTGAAAAATACCCAAATCACCTAAAAAAAAAAACCCCAACTCCATTTAAATTAGATTTCCTTTCATGAAGATTTGCTTTTCAAATTCATCAGCAGTAATGTGTACATTGATCTAGCAGAAAGCACTGGAACCATTCTTCCAGAAACTACATGAGAATACAAAACAGGCAAGTCTGAAACACTAATGTATGTCTAAGTGGGAAACTGTGTGTATGTGTGCGTCTGTGTGTGTAGTGTGTAGTGAGGCTGAGTTTGCATGTGAATCAAATCCAAATAGGAAGCGAGTGAAAAGCATAGAAAGAGTTGGTGAATAGGTGGCTTGTGTGTGTGTGTGTGTGAGAGACTGACTGAGTTTGAGCAGCAGTTTCTTGCCCAGTGTGTCCTCTGAACCGCTCAGCGACAGGCTGCTGATGAAAGGGGATGTGTCCGTTTCTATGGGAACAGAGGCCATGTCTGAGAGAGGGAGAGAGAGAGAGAAATATTATGACCCTGTCAATGCTCAACAGCTTTGGTCTATATTAGAGGACAGATTAAAGTCTCCCTCCTGTGCAAAGTTTGAGAGCAATGTGCGTCTAAAAATATTTTATGTATTTATGTTTGTGTGTGAAGCTTTCAAGCTTTTTTTTTCCCTCAAGGGTACTACCAGGTTTACCACCAGGGTAAGCCTGTGTTTACATGCATCAATGCAGAAAAAGATTACCTCTGGTGACCTGTGATAAGTACGTTTTTATGTAATATTCCGGTGTCATATACAGTTGCTTTAACTCTGGCAACATTTTCATGTCCGCTGTCAACATTGAAGATATTGGCATGACTTTCTCGCGTCGCTTTTATTTTTAATATAAACAGAGTTAGACTGACCGCCATGTGAATCAGTCTCAGATCTGTCCTCTCTGATGTAGGGGATCTCATCCATCCTGAGAAACACCGAATCACTGGGACTCTTCTGGCCGTCAGACTTGCTCCCTGCAGCAGACACATTCACAGGAACACGCACATCAAAATACATGTGGTGCAGTTTCATTTACTGAATTTGAGATGTGATATATTCTATTGATTAGTCAATAAAAAAGTCTGATCTTTTTTATCAGAATTTTAGCATTTTTTTTTCTTTAGTATGAGTAAATACTGTGAGGTTTGAATGCCATTTTTGGATAATTTTATTAGTAGATAGAGTAGATAATTCAGTATACCAAAAGGTTGATTAAAAAACAATTAAAAATAATGGATTATTCAATGAGCGCATTCTAAATGGAGAAAAATTTAAATAGGTATAATTATTTATTATATAGTATAATTTATAAAAGCAGTCAGATTGCCAACTCAGTGCAATCAATGTGAGTCAGTCTGCGCTGATGCATCTCTTTGCAGCAGAGGACTCAAATCAGCTGGTTGTCAAATGGTTGTATCCTGGTTACAGTCCTGTATAAAATCAAGGTTGCCAAGCACCTATGTCATTTTGCATTTAAATCATCGTTCTGCAGCAACTATGCCACTACCTGTGGTGGAATTTCTGTTTCAGATCTATGAGGTTCTTACTGGACTCTGAGAGTAAGGAGGTAGTTGAATACTTAAGTTTAATATGAATTTCTGTAAATGCAGACTGCAACAGAGTTTCCATTTTCACCAATTTATCACAGTTAATTGCTATATTATATATATATTGTCTCTGTCTTGATGCACCAAAGTCACTTTGAAGATGGCAGCTGACTGCGAGCAGTCACAAATCTGGCTGCAGTCTTCACAGTGACCATTTCAAAGGCAAAGAAATCACAAGTTCATTGCAGACAGTCCAAATTATTTTGGCCATGCTGCATTCTCCAGTCACTGTTTTCCCTTCACTGTAGTATGAGGCTGTGGTCTGCACTCAGTTAAAAGCATCTGTTACAACACATCAACATATATTTAAAAAAAATAAGTAAAACGAAGCTTGTATTTGAATATTAATCAAATAAAAAAATCTATTTTATTTATATAGCGCCAAATCACAACAAACAGTTGCCTTAAGGTGCTTTATACTGTAAGGTAAAGACCCTAAAATAATTACAGAGAAAACTCAACAATCAAAATGACCCCCCTACGAGCAAGCACTTGGTGAGAGTGGGAAGGAAAAACTCCTATCTAACAGGAAGCAACCTATGGTAGAACCAGGCTCAGGGAGGGGCAGCCAGCTACTGCGACTGGTTGGGGATGAGAGGAGTGACAGGACAAAAGACATGCTGTGAAAAAGAGTCAAATGGGAATAGTACATGTGTTACAGTTCATGTTTACCTTAATCTTTGACTTTTCATCTAACCTTTAAACCAGGGTCCAACTTAAATGCCCAAAATATACACTTAAACATTTTCTCATAGGTTTTTTTTTTCCTCAAATGAATACACATCCCATGTCATTAATATGCTGTCTCTCATTTCACTCTGTCTGTCCTTTTAGCTCTCAGTCTAATTTTTAAAAGTGCTGTTTGATGTACCTGAGGGTATTGAATTCTGTTCATGCAGAATAGTATGCCATTATGGATTTAGAACAAATCTCATTTGAAGGAATAGCATTGCTACTGTTCTGATGGCTCAATTAATCTGTTACTGTTCAGCTTGAACTGTAAACCTGCTTCAAGTCATCCCCTCAACTCACCACCGTCCCATGTCTCTGGAGCTGAGGGTACTTACGGACAATGCGGTTCTTCTCATTCAGCAGGGAGGTGCTGTGCGGTACACTGGACTGCTGTCCTCGGGTTCGGGCTGAACTGGGCCGACTGGGCTCCCTGGGTGGGGGCATAAGTGTGGCAGTGGTGTGCTCTGGGGGCATCAGTGTGGCAGTGGGCTCTGTTGCTGGAGGCCCTGGAGTTGGGGAGTTGCTTTCTGTCAGACGGGTGTCAGCATCAGGGGTCTGAGGGGAACTGTCCATGCGGGTGGCTGTTACTGCATTCTGGTAGTGACTCCGAGTGATCTGATACACAGGAGCAGAGGATTATGGGTATTATTAGAGGCTTAATACCAGTCCATTCATATCTGAAATTTATTTTGCAATTACATTTAATTACACCCTATTCTATCTATTATTTAACACTAAGAATCCCATACCATTTCTGACATAAAATATTGAGACCAGATCAGTGATTTAAAAATAGTTTGTCCATGTGGTGCAAGAACACATCACACCACAAAGCTTTCACACTGGAATTTGTGTTGTGTTGTCTTTACTTGTCATGGTCAACTTTCTGTTAGTCTTGCTACAAGTGAGACAAAGTAGAGGAGATGGTAATGTCTGCTGCTTAGTTCAAGAGAGCTCATTAAATGTTCATTGTCTCAAGAAGATCACTTGTGTAATCTTTAAAGATACTCTGACCTGTGTGTGTTTGGACATATTGGATGAATGTGGAGAAATGTAAACAACAAAAGAATGGAAATATTTCTCCAATTATTAGTAAGATTATATTGTGACTTTGACTGTCGCTGAAAGGATTAATCCTAATATCTTTGTGAAACTCAGTTTCTCAGTATTGATCATTTCCACTGCACCATAACAGGAGTTCACATGTATCCCAAGTTGAGCTTATCATTTGTAACTTTGGTGCAGGCTGTTGCCCATCTTTAGAGAATGGATTTAATTATTTTCAAGTTGAGAATCATTTTTAAATGCATTTTTAGAGCAATTTTGTGTTTTTCCACTGTCTGTCTACTTGATGGACTTGTTATACCTGATTTTATTTTATTCTGAATGTGCAATCCCCCTTGTGTTAACACACTGGAAGCTTATATGACCAGTGCAAGCACTCTCTTCATTGAGAGGAAATCCCGTGGTATACAATTCTTCAGCAGACTCTGTAGTGGTAACAAACACTAAGATTGTACAGTGTATGTTTAATGTTATTGTATGAACGAGATGGACCACAGATGCTGCCAGCACTGTTTTTATTTAATGTTGTGTTAAATCCATAATCAGTGCTCCAATCTTTCAGACATTTCCATAATTCTGTAAATTTATTACAGAATTCCAAAATAAAATTAAATCAATGGAAATGGAAATATTTTGTTTGCACAACCTCTACATTAAATGAAGAAGGAAAAATCCCAAATAAAGCTTCATATTTAATCTCGGCCAAAATTTGCAATGAAAATTTTTCAGTCATGGTTAATCCAGATGTAAATCCCTCTTTAATAGCTCCATTCATGCCAGTGTGCGTGAACATTTTATCTGAAACTGTCTTCACAAATGAAAGGAATACCTTTAGACACCATATGAGTTGCAGACATTACCTTGATGATCTGAAGGTGAGTGAGCTGTCTGACAGAGTAGTCCGGCAGGTAGACATTCCCCCCTCCGTTCAGTTGGCTCATACTTCCCCCGTACAACATCGACTCAGAGCGGTCCAAACCGCTGCTGCGAGACGGCGATCTGTGCTCTGCAAAGGACATGATATCAAAAAAATGTTAGAGTACAGTCAGTCAAATGGTGAATGAGCTCGGGATGTCGCTTCACTTTTCCACACTTAATGCAGCCACTGTAGCTTAAAGCACAAGTGCTGCATTCAAGTGCATGACAGTTAAAAGACTCAGATGTGTTTGCATATTTTTAAGATAAGATAAATACTCTAACTGAAGATTTCTGGAGCATTTTTGTGTATATTCACAAAACACACAATGTGTTTGCACATTTTCACTCAAGCAATAATTTATGCATGTTTAGGCAACTAGTGTTCATTCAGTATACGGTGGGCTCACACATGCAGACATGTTTTTGTCATATGTTGTTATGTGAGCTGTTTATTGTGGACCCAAATGCAGAGCACAGGAGGCAGGAGTAATGCAAAAGGAGCATTTTATGCCGATAGTACAAAACATAGAAACAAACAGGGAAATAAGCAATGGAATCAAAAACACTGGGAATCACCAGGAGATACCAAATCACACGGAAACTTGGAGCAAGGAGATACAGAGATCGGGTACATACAGCTATGAGGGATGATGCAACAAAGAACAAGTGGCGACTGAGACGATATTTGCACTCACAGGATAATGAGGGGAGAAATAACAGGTGGGAGGCATGGCTGGAAGACAGGGGAAGTAAACACAACACAAGACACAGAGAACAACAGTTACCAAAATAAAACAGGAAGCGTGACAGAGAAGAATAGGGGGAATAGTTTTAACTTGAAACAGAGGGACGATATGAGGATTAGACTGGGGAACATAGAAAAATGAAGGACACAAAAGGGAACTGACTAAAGGGTAACCTTAAGAACAGAAGACTGCAATAATAGAACCAGAAATTTGAGATGAGCAAAGGTAGGAGAGAACAACAGCAACAATTCAATCTCCATGAAACTAAATACTAACTGACAAAGAAATATGGAGACACAACCCAGGGATAACCTAAAATAATGAGCCAAAATACAAACAAAGCACAGGAAAGGAAACAATAAACAACACCAAGAAAAATATAGTACTAAGTTTAAATAGAAATGGAACAAAGAACAAAACTCAAACCATCCATCTACTATCACTTATCAAATTCAGGGTTGCAGGGGGTCTGGAGTCAGATGTCATAGGGTGTGAGGCAGGGTACACCCTGGACAGGTCGCCAGCCTGTCGCAGGGGTAACACAGAGAGACATGTAACCATTCACACCTACGGCCAATTTGAGAATCACCAATTAACCTAACCCCAGTAACTGCATGTTTTTGGACTGTGGGAGGAAGCCGGAGTACCCGGAGGACACCCACGCAGACATGGGGAGACCATGCAAACTCACACAGAAAGGCCCAGGCCAAGGTGGATTCAAACCCAGGACCTGCTTGCTGTGCTAACCACCGCGCCACCGCGCTGCCCCAAAACTTGAACAAAATTCACAAAAAAAAAACAAAGAGAACAAAGAACTAACAGAGACTCAAAACCAAGGGTCCAAAACTCAGAGATAGTTCCAGTATGACCTGAACACTGCTGCAACATAATCATGAAAATACAGTTTACATTTTAATCAAAATGTGCAAACACACATGGAAATACAGCATATGAGGCAAAAACAGAGTTTGTGCAGTTCTAATGAGCTTGAAACTCAATATTTGGTGTGACCAGCTTCATCATTCAGCACAGCCTGAACTCTCTGAGGCAGCTTTCTGTAATTTCTTGAAGGAGTCGTCAGAAATAGTTCTCCATGTTTCTTTAAGGACTTTCCGAAACCCTTCTTTTGTTGTTGGGGTTCTGGTTCTGGTTAATAACTCTTGCAGTATAAAGAACAACTTTATTGCTTGAACAACATGTTTCAGCATGTAACCTTCATCAGGCTCAGCACCTTTTAAGTGTGTGAAGCTGTGCCAGAAACCTCTTCTCTGCTTCTGTGATAAATACACATTATTCATAACATATGTAACAAAACAAAACTTTATGGCATAAATCTGTTCGCACATAAATTTATTTACTCAAATGTAACTTTATCTGCCTAAACAAGCAAATAAAATTGCACAACTGAAACCATTTCTAAAGCGATATTCTCACTGTTATAAAAAAATTTCATCAACAAACTACTTAAGAACACATTGCCAACATATTCAGTTTAGATCCCAACTAAATCTTTCAAATTTGATTCCTGGAGATGTTTAAATAGTTTCCTTTTAAATGTCCTGATGCTGAAGCAGAGGAGAAGATGAGCCACTGCACTCTCCCCGAGTAAGAAAAATCACATTAGCTATCTAGCTTCTGTTTTCTTCTGACAGCAGACAGATAGGCTGCAATGCATTATGGTCCTGGGTGGGAGTGGTGCACAGCTTCTGTAGGCTGCTTTTTGGTGTGTCATAGTGATTCTGTAATTGTAAAATGTAAGTAAAACTTCTTTTAGTGTTTTGTTTTAATCTGATGTGAATCTGTATGTAATGAATTTTAGAAATGCTGAAGCTGTTTCACTGAGTCTGTGGACTTTATACTTGATGCTTTACAACCTCATTTTTAAGTTTTCTGAGCGTTTACGATGTTTTTGCCTCTATCCTTTCTATAGCCAGTATTACAGCTCAGTAACTAGGCCACATAAAGTACTTCACAGAATTATTAGACCAGCTGTCATGAAAACAAACAAACAAACAAATATTTTAGAAATCTGTCCAAAACTTGTTTAAACCTAAAAATGACTGAATTCATGTTTTGTTCAGGGTTCAGATTTGACCCACTGGACTTCTGTGAGGACTCAGAAATGAATCAAGCATAACATTCAACCACTCAAAGTAATTTTCTGCTCAGGAATGTGAGTAAATAAATGTAATTTAGCATCCTAATTAAAAAAAGATATTAATAGTGCATTTAAAATTTCATGGATGACACCATATTTTGTATTAAAATCATTTTGATTGAAGAGCTTGTGCATATTGATGGGTTAACCATTACAGAAACATAAAAAATGACTTTGGTAATTACAGTACTGTCAATTTAGGGCAGCTTATATATAAACCTTTTTTAACTGGTGGTGGGCTTACAAATTGGTTAAGCAGTGTATGCAAAATTATGTATATTTACTAATCTAACATTAGTAAATATACATAATTTTGCATGGGGAGGGCTTTTTGTACCTGCTGGCATGATTGCAGGGACCCCAAAATAAGAAAACGCTCCATTTTCGAACTTCAGTGCCTCCTTACCGAACTCCACTTCAACTCGACCCTGCAAAAACATATCAGAGGAACACAACGTGATCCGACTGACTTGCATACAGGACATCATAGTCATGGCTAGGTTATTGCCCTGGTGAAAAGCAAAATTCTTACAGGTACCTGTAGTACTAGGATGAAATAATCCACGGGTTTGTTGCGCTGGAACAGGAAGTGCTGAGGGGCTCGCTTGTTCTTCTCATCAAACTTGAGCTCTTGAACCACGCTGGGGTGTTTGATCAACCTCAGTAAGATCTTCTCTGAGATATGGGTTGGTTTGAAGGGCTCCACCTCTGGAAAAAAAACACCTAGATTTTAATTGGATAGGATTGCAAATGTTCTTGTTACAAGTGCTAAAGCCAGAGGCTTGTTTATGCATTGTTACTTTTTAGATCCTGATATTTCAGATCGCATTTAAACTCCTTTTACTTTTAATCTATAAAAATGTGATCTATCTGTAGAAAAAAAAATCCTTATGAAGATGTTTTTGTTGCATAATGTGCAACACACGTGCACAGATGCACAGAGAAGCAATTTGGCTGGCTGCTACCTGTGGAGAGGAAGCGATGTGTTGCCAGGAGAAGCTGAGGGGAAATCTTCACTTTCATCTCATTCTCGGACAGTTTGAAGATGGAGAAGTCCTGCTGCTTCCGCTCATGATGAGAAACGCGGCGCTTTGTGCGATTATCAGCTGAGACACACAAAAACAGTGTGATTACATCATAGATTTCCATGTAGTTTGACCATGTACATGTGCGTGTTTGTGAGTGTGTGTTTGCACACATACTGTAGAGGTCTGTCTCGTCCAGGATCTCTGACTTAATGATTTCCTCAATGACGTCCTCCAAGGTCACAATGCCCATCACCTCATAGAAAGGGTCACCCTCACCCTCATTGTTAACACGCTGCACTATGGCGAGGTGGGACTTCCCTGCATGAACAGTGAGCCTCACATCAGTATCACTTTTCCCTGAATGCCATCGGCAGCATGTACATAGATAAGGAAATGTATTCAGATCATTCAGCTGTAAATCTGACAGACTATTATTCCCATTTACAACTGTTTGCAATATGCTCCTGTGTAACTATGTGTAACTATAACACCTTTGAGCACTAAGGCTCAGAATGAGATAAATGAGTATTTTTTGATGTGTAGATCATGCCAGGCTTTCCTAATAGTGAGCCTTAAAATTGCAGCAGTTAGTTGATGAGTAAATTTGTTTCTTTTCACTTACCAACAGTGTGCTTTTTGATTCCTGAGATGTGAAACCTGGAATACATTTATCCTATAAACTGGTGGTGTGCTATCAAATAAGATGATTAGATTTTATATTTAGACTTTGGTTTAGATTGAAGTAATGCTGCTTCCCTTTCCATTGTACAGTATGAGTCAGTAAGTGGAGCGCCAGCAGGAGCTGAATGGAGTGGGTGTAACAGCAGATGGGATTTAATACAAAGGACGCACTGGATACAAAAACACAATCCATCATATGAAAGTCTGCCGTGCTCCTGCTGTGTTTACTTCCAGGGTGATGAGTGTGTGCTTTCGGCGCTAACATCTTGGGGCGTTCGCAGAGATAAATGGTATAATTAATAATCCATGCAGTGCTGGGTGAAAATCTTGTTAAGGAGCAAATTTTACAGAAGAGGCAAAACAAAACAGTGAAGTGCTCAGTCAAGCTGACAGGATCTAAAACTGGCTTCAGATCTGATTTAATTCAAGATGGGTATGAAATATAATGGAAGTGTGTGTGTGTGTGTGTGTCCTGGCACCAAAACCTGCACACTACACATTCACCCATTGTGTAATTCACAACTTTACTGTCACAAAAATGTTTATGTGAACACCTTGGCATACACAAATGTAACATGCATTCCCTGCACACACACACACACACACACACACACACACACACACACACACACACTGACTGAATAAAGAGTGAATCCTTGTTTGTAGCCCCTCCTATTCTCAGCTGCCTGGCTTCAAATCAACTTCCCCACTCTCTGCTTGTACACTCTCTGCCTGCCAAATACTATCTCGCACACACTGATGCACAAACAGTCACAGACTCACACAAATGCACACGATTCTGGATTCTGGCAGTCTTGCTTTCAGCTAAATAGGTCAGGCATACATACAAAGTGGACTGAGTGAGGCTCATGTGCAGCGCATTCTTCTGCAGGATTCTGTTTTTAAAACAGTGTGTCAGTTTTCACAATTGCAGCTATGTTTTTGTGCATTTCAGCTTTAGTGTCTTCCTCAAACCATACATTTTTCTTTAATCTCCCAAATTAGAATTTTGTATTTCATATGTAACTATATATTCGGAATGCATAATACAGTTGGTACGGAAAGTATTCAGACCCCTTTGCTAAAATCAAAAAAGTTTATTTCATTTCTCATTAATGTACACTCTGCACCCCATCTTGACAGAAAAAAAACAAAATTGTAGAAATTTTTGCAAATTTATTAAAAAAGAAAAACTGAAATATCACATGGTCATAAGTATTCAGACCCTTTGCTGTGACACTCATATTTAACTCCCATGCTGTCCATTTCTTCTGATCCTCCTTGAGATGGTTCTACTCCTTCATTGGAGTCCAGCTGTGTTTAATTAAACTGATTGGACTTGATTAGGAAAGGCACACACCTGTCTATATAAGAGCTCACAGCTCACAGTGCTGTCAGAGCAAATGAGAATCATGAGGTCGAAGGAACTGCCCAAGGAGCTCAGAGACAGAATTGTGGAAAGGCACAGATCTGGCCAAGGTTACAAAATAATTTCTGCAGCACTCGAGGTTCCTAAGAGCACAGTGGCCTCCATAATCCTTAAATGGAAGAAGTTTGGGACCACCAGAACTCTTCCTAGACCTGGCCGTCCAGCCAAACTGAGCAATCGTGGGAGAAGAGCCTTGGTGAGAGAGGTAAAGAAGAACCCAAAGATCACTGTGGCTGAGCTCCAGAGATGCAGTAGGGAGATGGCAGAAAGTTCTACAAAGTCTTTTGGTGTTAATTCTAAGCGGTATGTGTGGAGAAAACCAGGCACTGCTCATCACCTGCCCAATACAATCCCAACAGTGAAACATGGTGGTGGCAGCATCATGCTGTGGTGGATGTTTTTCAGCTGCAGGGACAGCACGACTGGTTGCAATTGAAGGAAAGATGAATGCGGCCAAGTACAGAGATATCCTGGAAGAAAACCTCTTCCAGAGTGCTCAGGACCTCAGACTGGGCCGAAGGTTCACCTTCCCACAAGACAATGGCCCTAAGCACACAGCTAAAATAACAAAGGAGTGGCTTTGGAACAACTCTGACCATTCTTGACTGGCCCAGCCAGAGCCCTGACCTAAATCCAACTGAGCATCTCTGCAGAGACCTGAAAATGGCTGTCCACCAACGCTCACCATCCAACCTGACGGAACTGGAGAGGATCTGCAAGGAAGAATGGCAGAGGATCCCCAAATCCAGGTGTGGAAAAATTGTTGCATCATTCCCAAGAAGACTCATGGCTGTACTAGCTCAAAAGGATGCTTCTACTCAATACTGAGCAAAGGGTCTGAATACTTATGACCATGTGATATTTCAGTTTTTCTTTTTTAATAAATTTGCAAAAATTTCTACAATTTTGTTTTTTTTCTGTCAAGATGGGGTGCTGAATGAGAAATAAAATGAACTTTTTTGATTTTAGCAAATGGCTGCAATGAAACAAAGAGTGAAAAATTTAAAGGGGTCTGAATGCTTTCCGTACCCACTGTATTCCAAGGGGATCATTTAAATAATTAAGAACTAGAAAAGTGTTAGTTCAGGCTGGCTGCAAAGCCAAGTTCAGTTACCACCCTGGCAGATCGACTGATGCCAGTGCCAGATCACATCAGCTGATGGCTCAGCAGATTGCTACACATCCAGTGCAATTGGCTGTCTTATATAGGGCTCACTATGTAAGTTGCTTTAGCCTGCTTATCTGCAAACTTCTTTGCAACCCACCTCAATCCCAACTCTTCCTTTCATGCTATCAGTCCAAGTGGGGCAAGAAGAACTGAGTTTCTTGATTTCCCTGGCTTAGAGTATGTATACTGAGATAATGCAGTGTTATATGTGCTATATATACATTTTACCTACACCCGATTCAGTGTCTACACCTGCCATTAATTGGGACAGCAGGGTGATTCTTCAGTATGTGATTGAATTCCAGTGGTGCAGCATCCCATGTTGTGGTTGAAGTGAAAACTGGAATGCACTGACATTCTCCTTCAGGATTTTGTGGTTGAGAACAGAATTCATGGTCGCCTTTTTAAAAAAATTTTTTTTTTTTTACAGCACTGTAGTTTTGTATAAAGAAAATAGTATATATCCTATATAAAAATGCAAGCGGCGCATACAAAAATTTCATTCCAAAACTCTACTCTGAACTGAAATGCATAAAAAGGGGGCATGACAGAGAACAGATGGCTGGGAGACAAACTGGAAATTCAGCACACTGAATATTTTATACTCTGCCTCCAGGGAGACTCTACACTGACACGAACTGAGAGAGGGGAGAGGATTCAGAAAAAAATAGCTTAAAGGGGTGTAGAATTTAAATTAGGACTCAGTGCCTCTTAAAAGATATATTTACTCATCAAAGTACACTGACCTACACTAGGAGTCATTCCTTTTGTCTGTGTGTTTAATTCATTTCAGCAGCTTTCCTCAGTGAAAGTTAGCGGTGGTGAAAATGGACTTTCAGTGACAAAATCCTTCACTAGTTTCAGTTCTCTGGCTTTCTGCAATGATCTTATTCAGCTTCCCACCTGTTTGGAGAACCCTATCCCTGGCAATGTAAGCATTCCCTGTACTGGTGCTGTCATTGTAAACAGCAGGGAAGGTGTTACTTGGCTGCTTTCACTGGTGCCAGACACACTGCTTAGCATTCAGGCCAAAGAATCCCTTTGCAGTCTCACCAGACCAGCAAACTCTCTGCTGCAGCTCTGAGCAGGCTTTAAATGCAGTCACATCAGTGTTTTACTTGCATGGCTTTCAGTTCAGCACTCTTCTATTCAACACTCTTGTTATGCTGTCCTGCACTGCAGCTTATGTGCTCTTTCTCTCAGCAAGCACTGGTTAGATAGTTTGCTTGTTAGCATTCAGCTTTCAGACAGCTTAAGGTGATGATGCATCTCATGAGATGTGTTTCCTCTGTTCATATTTGTTGGACAGAAGTATAGTTAATATTTGGCATCTGGGCTCTAATCTCATCACTCCTGCCTAAAGACAGATCAGGAAGTAGTGATGAGTGTGTATTCAGAGGATGGCAAAGGATTGCATCTCCAGCTACAACACTAGAATTAGATACACATTAATGAATCACTAATAATGACCCAATAATATAATGTGTATAAGTCTAAAAAGGTCATTGCATGCATATTTCGTACTTTAAGTATATTTTGGTACTAAGCAGCACTGTGACTTTTTCTTAAACAAAAACTATATAAAAACTTGTTTTCTCAACTTTGCAAAACAAATAATCAATACAAAAAAGAAATCAGGCTCTACATTAATATCATCTGCATGAGGGCACAGAGTGGCACATGAACAAGAAAAGGTTTTATGAGCCAGATTTCTACACTCTATTTATTGCTGAGTAAATATTTTCATTTCCTGTCCAATGAGAGCTAGGGTTTAGAGTCTGTTTATTAATCTAGACTCAGCTTGCAAATAAACAGGGTATAATTATGCTTTAAGGCTAAAATGCAAAACTGTGTAAAAAAAATAAAAAATAAACCCAAGTCATAAGGCACTGCTTATTTCTCAGTATTTTTCTGCCAATGAGCCAAACTTTCTTGTAATTTTTAAAGTGGTCTTGAGTAATGGTTATTCAGGCTTTAAGTATAAACCTAACTCAAGGGATGAACCACTGTTGTGTCTACACCTAACAGACAAATTTGCAAAGAACCCATTTTAAAGTGTATCTTTAGGCACTTCCGATTTCTTTAGTTGAATCTATGAGAAATTTCAAAGCTAACACAATTTGACAGGCATAAAACTGTTTGGTTTGTCTTGTTCCAATTAGGTGATTCCCAAAGAGCTGTTAGCCAAGAACCTGTTAGATCTCTACATGGTGTGCAGTGTGTCCTTAAAAAATTTGAGGTAACTAAACAAGTGGAGGACACTAGAAGAAGTGGCAGGCCTCAAAACCTACCTACAACAGATGAACAGTATCTGAAAGTCATGTCCTTAGGAAATAGGAAAAAATCCAGCAAAGACCTGAGACAGGACCTTCAGCTTATCCATCTGCTGTTCACTGAAACTTCATCAGGAATGGTCTCATTGGAAGAAGGGAAACAATACTGGGCTGAAACTTGGTGGCATCAGGTCTTATGGAGTGATGAATTCAAATTTGAAATATTTGGTTCAAATCATCATCAGCATATATGAAGGGGGTCAGGAGAGAGGTACAGCAGTGAATGTCTGCAGTCATCTGTCTACACTCACTGAGGTTCTGTCATGGTTTGGGGCTGCATTTCAGCCAGGGGTGTTTGACCGACCTCAGACCTTAACATTAGCGAAGCAATGTGGGATCATCTTGACAGAGAATGGCACAAAAGGCAGCCAACACCCAAAGAAGGGGTTTTGGAATGTCCTTCAGGAATCCTGGAGAATTATTCCTGAAGGTAACTTCTATAATTTACAAGAAGGCTCTCTTTGGCTAAGAGAGTTCAGGCTGTGGTGAATAAAGGTGGTTATATTAATTATTGAATTAGAAGCTCATTGCACATGTCAATAAATTGCAGCACATATTTCTCATTTTCCTAGCAAAATATAAGGAAATGAGGGGTGTCTCAAGACTTTGTTCACAGTACGATACATCAGCCTGCAGCTGTGATTTTACAGTAGCTCTCTTTATGAGCACCAGCTATTGCAGGAGTCCCACTGAAATGAATGAATGGGCCTCAGTTTTTCTGCCGCAGTGCCTGCACAGAGACAAAGATGCACACACACACACACACACACACACACACACACACACACACACACACACACACACACACACACACACACACACACCTTGTTCATAATCCTCTGATTGTGTAGATTATCTCATCCAGATCCTGTTGTTGCAGAGTGACACAAGAATCTTATTTGTGTTTATCCTGCAGCTCTGATGGCATCTGGCTTCATATGAGCTACTACATGATCCAAATATGTGCAGCCCATTTTAAATCCACACACTTGTCTGTTACTGGATGTGTAAAACAAAGATCAACTTTTTGTGCTTACAGTTAAATAATTACACAACGTATCCAAAGGCATTTCACTGCAAGATTGCTAATAACAATGTTCAAAATAAATAGAAAAACCTCTGCGACATTTGGCAAAGCTTTCTTAAAGCTTGTGTCAAGTCAAGCAGAAATACAAATAAATTAATTTCAAACATCTGCAAACAGAGGCTGCCTCAGTGAAGGTGTCCTCTTTTTATCTTCCACCTTTCTCCTCACCACAAACCCTGCAGAAAAAAAAATATCTCAAAGTGCTGACTATGCAAGGTCCCTGAGCATGCAGGAAGGCAGTGATAAGTAGCAAGGCCTGTGATTGGCCAGTTCGCACCCCACCCATTTAAAACTCTACAATAAGCGAAGCCAGCTGACTGCATGCAGCAAAGAAGACTGGTTTGAATCTTTGCTGGTGCAAAGGAAGGCTGTGCACACTGCAGAGGCTCCTTTTCAGGTTCAAATTGCAAAGATACACCTTTGCAGTCCCCAGAGTGTCACAACTGTTTAATAGTGAGAAGACCCTCTGGAGCTGAAAGAGGTTTAAAGACTGTTGATAAAAGATAGCTGAGCTGTCTCAGCTGCAACTTTTAGGGCCCATATTAATCTATTCTTTAAATTTGGTTCATGGTAGACAACATATAGCTAAATGACATGTACATGACATGTACATGTCATTTAGCCCACAAGTTGCCATGACTTGCCACCTATCAAATGCCAGTCTCTCAGAGGTCACCCCCCCTTTCTGCGTGCCACAGCTGCCTCTACACCTATATACGCCCTGCAGTAAGACACTGAATCCTTCCTGCTCCCATTTTGAACTGCAAGAGTTAAAAGCACCAGAAAAACGTCTGTAAAGTATTACAATCATAAACTGCAGAGAAAACGTCAGGAATCAGGAGTGCAAAGGGAAATCTGGTTCAAGTAAATACCAACAATGTTTCAGTTTGTCCCTTTAAAAGTTTGTTTTACTAATCCAGTCTCTCATCTCTATATTTAGAACTCAGATTACTTGCAGATTATGTTACAGCTCAGATGTCAACGTTTAGCCTCGGAAGTAATAAACTTCTAACACCATTTCATCTGGAGCAACTTGCTAAGATGCTACGGTCCCTGGTACTCCTCTCACCTTTCTTGAACTCCTCCAGCATGGCGTCCAGTTTAGTGTCGTTGAAGACGCAGTGCAGCGGGTGTTTGTAGAACTGCGTGATGGTCTTCAGCGGGGTGCAGTCGTCCGGGTCCACAAACGCCAGATCCTTGACGAACAGGATGTCCACGATATTGGACCGCTCGTTCTCAAATACCGGTATCCTCGTGTATCCACTCTGCATGATCTCGGACATGGTGTTGAAGTCCAGCACCACGTCCGAGGCCAGCATGAAGCAGTCGGTCAGCGGCGTCAGGACGTCCTCCACGGTTTTGGTGCGCAGTTCTAGTGCTCCCTGGATGATGTTGAGCTCCTCTTTTACCAGGTCGTGGTACGGGTCGGTGACTCGCAGCATTTCCAAGAGTTTCTCTCTGGTGTAGAAGTTGGAGATCTCCTGGTTTAGGATGAGGTCCAGCAGTTTGCTGATGGGGTAAGAGATGGGGAAGGACAGCACCATGAGCAGCCGTGTCACCCAGATAGTTTTGGAAGCGATGGCCAGACCGTGGCGCGATGCCACCGAGTGCGGAAGAATCTCCCCGACAAAGAATATCCCGAAGGCGCAAATGACCGTGGAGAGCCAGGTCATGCCCAGGATCTGGCACATCCACACAGCGAGCGAGGCGTTGATGATCGCGTTCCCCAGCAGTAAAGTGCACAGGACGTAGTTACCGTGCCGACGCACAGACTCGATTTTCCGCGCGTAATTCTGCTCGGTGTCGGTGCCGCTATTCTGGAGGACCTGTAGCTCCACTGGATCAAGTGCCAACAGGCTCAAGTTCAGCCCACTGAACAGAGCTGACAGCCCGAGCAGAAGAACGGAGACGAGCACTTGCAGCCAGAGCTCCGGCACAGCCGAGCGCTCCATCACGGCCACCCAAAAATCCCGTGTCCGGTAGTGTTCCCATTTGGATCCGTCAAACGCGCACATAGAATAGTATTTAATCTTCTCTCCCCTCCGCAGGTCTTTGGCCAGCAGTTCGACCAACACAGAGTTCTGACTGGAAACAGATTTGAAAGAGCCCAAAACCTCGATGTCGGAAGTCCTGGCGTTCTTGTCCATGCACATGTTCCGTTTCGGATGAACTTGTCCCTCTCGTCCGGGAGTTGGCTCTTCGATGAAGGCGATCCAGGGCGCGGCATTGTTGGCACGAGTACGGTTGAGCCTTTGCGGGGAGGTTGAGTAGTACACCCGAAGCATGAAGCGAGTCCCCTCGGTGGCTTTCAGCACCCCGTCCTCCACGGACAGCTCCGCCCCGGTTTCCTCTGGTCGGAAGCCGAGCAAGCCGAGCGCCGGGGCTGGCAGCAGCGAGCAGGTGCAGAGGGAGAGCAGCAGCAGGCGGGACGGAGAGAGGGGAGCCCCGCGGCAGAGCAGGGCGCCGGTTCGGTACCACGCAGCCGCATCCAATACAGCCATGATGCGGTGTGAAATGCTCGCTCAGTCCAGGGTCTCCGGGTCACGTGCTGCGTGGTTCCGGTCCATGTGGAAGAAGGAGGGACCATCAGAGCTCCGCCAAGTGCGGCGTTAATAAAAATGTTCGCCTCTACTCTCTCTCTCTCTCTCTCTCTCTCTCACTCACGCACACACGGAGAGAGAGGGGGGCGCTCCTCCACCGTACCGTGACGCAAATTTCTAATAATACCCTCAAGGATATCAGCTTGATATCACTGTCAAGCGGCTGTAATGGAGGAATTTACATTCGGTTTGTTGCGTTCAATAACTCGGTGTTTCTGTGGCAGCTAAATAGCGAGTTTATCATTCTGGCTAGTACATTACTGCTCACTACAAAGCTTTTAAATAGTAACTTAATATGTACTGATGTCAGTTGCCAGTTTATGCCAAATCCTGGTATAATCCTCCACCATCCCTCCAGTCTTTTAATTGACAGGAGCTAAATTAAATAATTAATCTAATTTAGTCCACTGTGCCATCCACAAGTGTAGGTTAAAGCTCTATTACACAATGAAGAAACTATATGTGAGCATGGTCCAGAAATGTAACCACCTTCTCTGGGTCAAAACTCATTTAAAAAGGACTGAGGCAAAGCAGAAACTGTTCTGTGGTCAGACTAACTGACATTTGAAATTCTTTCTAGAAAACATGGATACAGTTACTGGCCCGCCCGCAGTCCAGATCTTTCACCAGTTGAAAACATCTGACGTGTCATAAAACAAAAAAATAGGACAAAGAAGACCAGGACTGTTGAGCAGTTTGAATCCCAGATCAGACAAGAACGAGACAATATTCCCCTCTTTCAGTTGGTTCCCTGACTGTTGAAACAATGAAGATTACTCCCCAGACTCTTGCCATAAAACAAGCCCATTGTCTAAACTATCACCGTGTACTGTAGAGTGAACTGAAATATCCATTACGTTCAGTAAAGGGAAATAGTGGAAAAAACAAAACAAAAAAACATCAGCAGTGCATGCAAGGCAGTGCTCACGGACACACAAGAGTCGATGCAATCACTCTGTAAGTCGTCATTGGTTATGACCCCAATCCAATATTCTGGAGAAAAGCAAAAAGGACTTTAAAGAAAAAGTGTAAATAGTGTTTGATGCATGCATTTTTTGTTTCCTGATTGCACAGACATGTAAAACGTTTTTTAACATGCATTTTAAGGAGAGACGGGGTCAGAGTTAAGGTCAGTACTGATGATAACTTAGACCTCACAGGGGTCAAAGGTGGTAACACACTTGCTTCAACAGTCCCCAGCACGGGCAGATTTTGGATCACGGTTGTTACTGTTTTCTAATTGTTATTAGTTGTAGTTTCTACATGAAAATAAAAACAATAAAAAGCAGCCATAACTTGGGGTAATCATTTTCTGTATGATTCATCAGTCTCTTACATCATGTTCGAGGAATAATGGCCCACTCCTCTTTATGAGGTTGGTTCAGGTCATTGAGGTTTGCAGGCACTGATTTATGCACAGTTCTTTAAAGGTCCCACCACAGCATCACAGCCAGGTTGAAGTCTGGACTTTGACTCGGTTGTTGCAACATCTTGATTCTTTCCTTTAGATTTGTTAGTGTGCTCTGGATCATTGCCCTGTTGCATGACCCAGTTTGGGATGGCTTCACATTTGACTCACTGTCAAACGTGAAGCCATCTGGTAAACAGAGGAGCTCGTGGTTGATTCAATGACTGCAGGATGCTCAGGTCCTGCGTCTTCAAAATGAGCCCAAATCCTCACCCCTCCACCACTGTGGGTGAGAGCTAGTATGAGTTGTTTGTGATTCCAAACATCACACTTGTTCAGCCTTTTTTCTAATTGTACTGTCATGAACTTTAACCTTTAACATGCTAACTGAGGCCTGTAGAGTTTGAAATTAGCTCTTAGGCATCTTGCAGTTTCCTTGAGCACTGCATGGTCTGACCTCGGGGTGAATTTGCTGGGATGTTTTCTACTTGTGAACAATCTTTCTCATTGCAGAATGATGGACTTGTTTGGAAATGGCCTTATATCCATTCTCAGATTAATGGGTAGCTTCTAAGATCATTGCTGATGTCTTTTCTTCTAGGCATTGTGCTGACACACCCCTGAATACTCCAGACCTGCAAATTCCCATCTGCTTTCATAGAGGTGCTCACACTTGATGATGATCAATTAATCAGTTTGCATTTGATTAGCAGCACCTGGAAGCTACTTAACCCCTTAATTCCTATGGAAGCAGTAAGGATGTGCTCAGTTTTTTTGCATACTGCTTCTACATTTTAGCCTAATCTTTGTTAAATAAATAATGACCTGATGTAAAATGTCATGTGTTGTTGTTCATCTGAGCTTTAGTTTACCTAATTTTAAGACATGCTAAGAACCTGATATCCTGTCCTGATATGTAAAAACCTGAAGACGTGAAATTTAAAGAGGCTGTACTTTCTTTTGACCACAACTAAAGTTTAGTTTTTCTTTTTTTATGTCTCCAGTGATTTTTGTAAATTAAATGTAATTACACGTTCTTTGCCACAAGGTGGCAGAAGTGTAAAGGCTATCAGAAGCTGGGGCTCATCGTGACGCCTCAACAACGTGTCAGATTCGCTTTGCTCAGAACTGAATCAGATCACCTTTAGTGGCATACAGTATCAATTATGCTAGGCTATAGTGATTAATATATAATTCATAAAAACGGAAATGGCCCAGTTTTTATACCTGAGAATCCTTCTATATAATTAGGCCAATGTCATTATTTGCATTCCTCGTGTGATCTTTCAATGTTAGTTCTTATTTGTCTTTTATTGTTATGAATGACCTGTGCTGGCTGGATATGTTCAAATCAAGAAGTTTAATACTGAGCGACTGTTCCAATACAAACAAACTGCGCATGTCAAGATATGTTTGTTTTAGTGAAATTATATATTAAGTAATCATTTTTAAACCATTTCTGTGACTTTTGACCAACCAGAGAGCAGAGAAACTGGATCTGAGTAAATTCTACATTCTGTTCATTTAGGATTATCAAACACTTGCCAATCTGAACCAATTAATTTGGTTTTTGGTTGGTTATTGGTGGCAGCATGATTCGGCTGGACTAACCCGTTTGCGTTCATTTCGAAACTTGTTTGTGGTTGATGATCCCCCATTTACTGGGCGGAGCTGTGGCTCTGTGGCACTGCATTGCACTTTTGCGGAAGTCGATGTAAAGCACTTGCCATTATTTTAATTAATATATTAATTTATTTTTACTTGCCATTATTTATAAAGATTCCATTGCGTGTCATCCGTGTGGACAGTCTTGTAAAATTAACAGAAAAAACAGTTTTAAGCAAAGCGCAGAGCCCACCACTCTGAGACAGAGGCGCTTCAGTGTTGGGACCGTTCCGAGGTGGTTTAGAAATTTCTATCTGCGGTCAATATTTGAAGAAGCAGGTCAGTGATTAACTGTTACAGCAACTGCACAGGGTCCCAGCACAGCGGCCACCTCAGTCACACTGTGCCCCATTCACAATGCAGTGCGCCCGGGTTTGGAGAGGTCTCAATTCCCTGTGCAGGGTAGGTCACCACAGAGCATGGAAGCGAACCCAGAGCCACACGGCAGCTGCCAGGCTGGACCTCAGCGGGATTTATCCGCCTATTGCCACCCCGTTTACCGCAAAGGAGGACGTGGACTATCAGAAACTGGAGGAAAACCTGCAGAAATATGCCAAAATACCATTTAAAGGTCAGGCCCGAAGCACACCAAACTCTGGATTCTGTAAAAACAATGTCGTGTGAATTCAAAAGAGTTTATTGATCAGAATAAAGTCGATTTTATTTACACACTCACAGTATTAATGCAGGTATAGTTTAGTTTGGAGCCTTAATAATCGGGTACATATAATAATTTGCACAAGTCGCTTAAAATATAATATTGTGAATGTAAAGTGCATTCCGCTGTTTCACAGCATAAGGAGTAAACAGTCAGTTCTCCGGGCTGTAGTCAGATGTCCGTGGATACAGGACAAAGTTCAGCACAGACGGGGGACACGCCGAGGAACAGCAGGGCCTGCTTCTGATTTGTCGCCCCCTGGTGTTCACTAACTTCACAGCCAGTTACTCTCGTACACTTAACTGTGACACCAATACTCTTATCATCTATTCCAAATGATTATTCGGTATAGTGAGGCTCCCTGCTATGACTTCATTTGCACAGTATCATTATAATTGGCATACAGCACACATACTTCTGTTTCTGAAATGATTTCTGTATTATGTCTGGTGTCGTTATATTAAGATGGCGTGTGAATTGTATTCAGGATCAATAAAGTACACATCTGTACACATTAGTCAGTACATTTTTCTATTGCTGCTTGTGATATACTTTTTATTACCTGTGGTACTGTCATTGAACCTGACCAGAATTTCACGTTTTGATTATTCTGACCACAGAACACTTTGTGGTTTCCTCTTTGGCCCAGTTCATTTTAAATGAGCTTGATGATAAGATATTCAAAATTAAGGAGCATTATTCTATAGCAGATTGGGGAACCTCTGCTCATCTATTTTTCAGCAAAAACAGGAACTTTTCTGTTATTTAATGGAATATTAAGAATAGGGGAAAAAAACACACACAAAATGATACAGAACCATGTGTTTCGCTGTTACAGGTCTGGTGGTTCAGGGCTCCAATGGCGAGTATCCGTACTTGACGGAGGAGGAGCGGGTGGAGGTGGTGAGGACGGTCAAACAATCTCTGGGGGCAGGAAAGCTGCTGATGGCTGGATCAGGCTGTGAATGTGAGTCTCTCAGGCTCTCAGTTCACCGATAAAGGATATTAAGACAATAATTAGCGAGCTTCGTGTCGTGTTAAAGTAAGTGACAATTCAGTTAGAAGATGTTTCATTTTTAGAAAACAATTACTGACGCTGAAGCGAAAGCCATTACGGCGAATCATCAAAATGTGTGGGTCTGTTCTCAAAAGTTGGTTCGTGTGGCGAACAAAGCCCCTCGAACGCATCGCGACTGCAGAGAGCGTTTTATCATTGAAACCATTAAAAATGTAGTTAAACTTGTTAAACTCTCACCTCTCCTAAATGAATGAAGTTAATTATTTTTGCAGAGAACGCTCTTTGTTAAAGGCACGATGAAAACATTTGAAAAAAATAAAGGACACATTTCAGGGTTTTTCAGGCTCCTGTAATCAGTTGTAATTTTAGTCTCATTTATACACACTTGAAAGAAGAAAAAAAAAAACCTGGTAAAAGTGAAATATTTGGTGAATAAAGCAGAGTTTTGTGCAGCGAGTGCTAAAAGTTTAAATTGACTCATTATGTTTTCCATTCTGGATTTTAATGACTGTGATTCAAAGCTTATTATAGAGGCGGCAGTGTCACCAGCCTTGATGGACTGATAATTAGAGTCAAATGGAGTCTGTAACAGTGCGATAGGCTGTTCGCTCTGTAACGTATAATAAACATTCAGAGAGAGGAGAGTCTGTATTAACTTCTACTTCTCCACTCTTCCTGCATTCATCCCTGGTGTAAAAACTTCCTGGCTTCTTTCTTCATCAGTTATTTCATGCTGATCAGCTGCGACATTAAAACCAGGGTCATGTGGAGTAGATGGCATTGATCATCTTATTACCACAGAAAGCTTCGGTTACCTTGTGTTACTGTGTGTGTGGCTGTGACATTGATAAGCACTACCCCCTGGCATTATTGCACACTAAGTAGCCCTCCCCTATGGCAGCAGCCTCCCTCATTAGGCCAGTGTGTGCTGACACACTGTACTGTCTGCCCAGGAGTGACTTGAGGAACGCCATAAAGAGATTTTAGAACCACATGCTTTAGGACCCGGAGCATGTGCAGGTGTCAGGTGCCTCGGGACATCCTCACAGATCCTCACAGATGTTCATGCCTCCTCTGTTTTGGTGCCAAGAGAGGGAAGTAGAAAATATTAGGGAGATGGTTTGTATACTGTTTCCTCAAATGTTCCAGTGACACTCCGTGGCCATATGTGTTATATGTAATGTCCCAATCCAGACTGGCCTTCCTTCCACGAAACACTGAAAGCAACCCTCACAGCAACAGTTCACATGTTTACAGTCTGGCACAGAAAACTGCTTTGGTCTCTAAATGTCTCAATCAGTTTGCAGACAAAGTTAGAGAGGCGAGGCTGAGATGATTTGGACACGTGCAGAGGATGGAGAGTGGATATATTGGACAAAAAATGCTGAAGATGGAGCTGCCAGGCAGGAGGAAAAGAAGAAGACTACAGAGGAGGTTCACGGATGTAGCGAAGGAGGACATGCAGATGGTTGGTGTGACAGAGGAGGATGATCCGTTGTGATGATCTCTGCAGAGAGCAGCCGAATGAAGAAGTTAGACATGAATTATGCATTAGCAGAATGTTATTTAGCACTGATTAGTTGGTCTGTGTAATGCACCTTCCTAAGTTTGCTAGCATTAGCTGATAACTCCGTGCTCCTCCTTGCTGTTTATGTCCATTTAGTATGAAGGCTGAACGAAACAAAACATACTGGCCTTTTATACCTTTGCACACTGGCATTTTTTGTGTATATAAAGGTTTATCAGAAATGACTGATGTTCTCAAGTCCTTTTTAATCTTCCTCTTGATTGAACGTGTTTGACACAGTCAAGTGTGTGTTTCTTAGAAAGTTCTTTCCCCCTCCTTTTTCCCGTCCAGCCACCAGAGTCACGGTCCAGCTCACGGAGAAGATGGCAGCAGCCGGAGCCGATGCCGTCCTTGTGGTAACACCCTGCTTCTACAAGGGCAAGATGGACAGCCGCGCTCTGATCCATCACTTTGCAAAGGTCAGCCGAGAGTGCAAACACAGAGTGTTACACGTATTTGTACTTCAATACTTTAACACTTGAATAATTATTCTCCGCCATGAATCGTATCACCCACTGTAAACACTAAGTTGGTATTAGGTTTTTGATTTGGTCCATAAAAGGCTGCACAAACATGAGGCGCAACAGCGCTCTTAGATGAGGATGGGTAAAAGGTGCAACAGGAATTTGTGTACATCTGAAGAAACAAAAAGATCACTGTATTTCCATTTGGTCATATTTCTAACTATATAAATCAGTGTGTTTGTTATTTCTGAAAAGGCTGTAATAAGGAACAAAGTTTTGCTGTTTGTCACCTGGCATCTCCTCAGACTTCTGATTGGACTTGTTTTCATTACCATAAAATTATTAGAGGTAGCAGTCTTAACTTTCAGTAATCTTTCCATGCATGCACACCTCTGCTCTCCTACAGAGCATAACATTTAACATTGACCTATCAGCCCGCAGGGCCACAGGGAATTCTCCGATGCTTCTTGCGTCTGGTCTAAAGGTTTGGCAACTTTCAACAGGTGTTTTATTTGAGGTCTCACATCTGTTTTTTTCCCCTCCTACAGGTAGCGGACAGCAGCCCAGTGCCGGTAGTTCTCTACAGCGTGCCGGCAAACACGGGGCTGGAGCTGCCACTGGATGCTGTGGTGCAGCTTTCTCAGCACCCAAACATCCTGGGTGTTAAAGACAGCGGGGGAGATGTAAGAAACACTTCCATTGTTTTTTCTCTCGTCTCCCAGTGTAATCTGTGAGTCATGAAGAGATCGATCAGTGCAAGTGAAACATTATCTCTGCATAGGTCAAGCAGCCACTCCGATGCTGCTTAATCTAACAGGGCTACAGATCTCAGCGTAATTCAATTTGAATTTCTTTTACAAGATTACACTTGGTAATAAACTGACGGAACCAGACGACATCTCATGAGACAAGATTCTGAAAAGTCGGGAAGAAAATTGATTTAGCCAGGCCACGTTTTACCGAGCCAGGACGCTGAGTGAAACTGACGAGGAGAAAAGCTTCTTTCCAGAACAAGCGTTGTGTTTTCCACTAAAACAAGGCCCAGTGAGTGTTGTGTGTTTGTTGAGATCTTGAAATGTTATGTTGTTTTCAAAGGAGGTAGGCCACGCTGCCTAAAAAAATGGCAGCTCACATTAAAATGTTTATTTTTTTTTTTAAAAAAAGATGAATAATTCTCAATCATTAAGTTTAAAAACTATTTCAGAGAATCAAGGGGCTTCAAACCACTCAATCACAACCCACATTTCTGATCTGTTTAGCAATTCAGTGAAGGAATAAAGAAGGCAGCTCAAACTCCAGTGAGCAAAAAGCACTAATCTGACACGTGATTTGTTTCCAATTAGCTGCATTTTATCCGGACAGAATGTCAGCTTTTTGTCAGCTCTCAAAAATCAAACCCTGTGGACAATAAGTGAGCATTTTGTGCAGCTGTGCAATCAGCAAGTGCACCATGCTCCTGTGTCCACTGAAGCAGCTGTTCCTCAGTAATCTAACTGCTGCAAACAACATAGAGTGGAGACTCTTGAAGAACCTAAAACTAAAGTGTGTCTGCAGTTTTATCCTGCAGGGTTGATTGCAGGGTTACGCGCCAGGGAAAAAAAGAGCGGTTTGCTCTTGTTGAGCTCTTAATACCTTTTTGTCTGTGTGGGAAGTATTTGCAAGAAGTTGCAAATGGATTTCTGATTTGGGAAATAACATGTTTGTCCACTTGCTGGGAGACTGGAGTGTGGGTGTAGTTCAAGTATAGAGCAGCCCTGCTCAGTTGTAGGCGTGATGAGGACAAACACAGAAAACAAGGGGTGATGGGTCAAATTCAGGGACGCAGACAAGTTGGAGAAATACTTTTTTTTTTTTTTTAGAACTTAAGATACAGACAGATTTCCTGACATGAGCTAGCTCCTGCTATTTGGCAGAGATTGTTTAAGCTCATTAAACCTCAGTATTTTGTTCCAGTGGAAATTTGATCAAGGTCTGTGACGGGAGGACAGTTTTCCCAAAAAAGCTGTTTTCAGTTGCCTGATGTGGACAGCTGTGCTATTCTACTGGAAATTTGACTTACTCCACAGTCATCTCTGATGGGTCTGAAATTGCTTGTACTCAGTTACCTTGTGCTTCCACCTCCTCCTTATTGGCATGAATGCAGGCCAACATTTTAACCCAGCTAACTAAGTTGTGTGCATTCTAACTTTATCATTGTGTGAGACTCCTGCAAACTGGAAAAGTTTGAGCTTCTGCACCAAGGTCAAGTCCAGATCCAACATACGAGACTGCTGTCAAGAAACGACTTGAAATGTTTTTTTATATCTCTATAAAGTCACTGTAAATATCATAAATCATTTTTCATAAGTTCAAAAAATAACCAGTATCAATCTGACTAAGCTATGCTGAGCAGTAATTGGTGTGCGATGAGGTCTTAATGACATCATGCCTGTTTAATTTAAAGTGAAATACACGCAGGTCTCTTGAAAAATTTAAATGGACTGAAACTGCAATATTAATAAGTAGTATGAACTAATTAGTTGTGTATATTAAAGTGTGTATATCAACCTAATCTGTCAATGAAAATCAGTGCTGATTACCTCCCGATCAATATATTATTTTTAACATCAATACCAATATTTGACAATTTTAAAATTTCCACATACTTTCCAATATATTTTTTCTTTCAGATACACAAAACATAAACAGATTTCCCCAATATTTGTTATGTGTAGTTATTTATTTGTATATATCAGGCAGCTATCATGTTTGTGATATTCCAAAGACTTGTCTGGAGCGCCCTCTGGTGGATAAACTATGCAATGTCAACAGTCATAACATGGATGAAGGGTGTTTCTCCTGTCTCTTCTGTAATTTTTTAATTTTGTCAGTCGGTATAAATGCTAATAGTGATATTAGCTGATATCAGCTTGGCAAGTGGCTTGACTGGCCGATATTCAGGGTTGAGTTAATGGTACAGTTGTGGCCAAAAGTTTTGAGAATGACACAAGTATTGGTTTTCACAAAGTTTGCTGCTTCAGTTTTTATGATGGGAATGAAGAGTGATTAGCTGAATTACAAATAATCACAAAGTCCCTCTTTACCATGAAAATGAACTAAATCCCAAAAAAACCATTTCCACTTCCTTTTAGCCCTGCCACAGAAGTACCCGCTGACATCATTTCAGTGATACTCTTATTAACACAGGTGAGAATGCTGATGGGGACAAGGCTGGAGATCGGGGGAACCACCAGTGCAGAGCTTGCTCAGGAATGGCCGCAGGCAGGTGTGAATGCATCAGCACGTGCAGTGAGAAGACTTTTGGAGGATGGTTAATCCTTTATCTTTGCCAACAGTAAAGCATCGTGGGACCATTCACGTGTGGGATTGGCTTACTCACTACTTTACCCAAGAGCACAGCCATGAATAAAGAATGGCACCAAAACATCCTCCGAGAGAAACTTCTTCCACCCGTCCAAGAACAGTTTGGTGAACATCGATGACTTTTCCAACATGATGGAGCATCATGCCATAAGGCAAAAGTGATAACTAAGTATCTCAGGGATCAGAACACTGAAATATGGTCCAAGCTCCTCAGACCTTAATCCCATCAAGAACTTGTGGTCAATCCTTAAAAGGTGGATTGACAAACAAACAACCCACAAATTCTGACAAACTCCAATCACTGATTATGCAAGAATGGGTCATTATCAGGACAAATTGCAGAGGTCTTGAAAAGGAAGAGTCAACACTGCAAAGATTGACTCTTTGCATAAAATTAATGTAACTGTCAATGAAAGCCTTTGAAACTTACGAAATGCTTGTCATTATACTTCAGTATACCATAGAAACATCTGACAAAAAGATCCAAAAACACTGAAGCAGCAAACTCTGCATCAACCAGTACTATAATGCTATTATTAAAACTTTTGTCCATGATTACCTGTTTATTTGTTAATATTTCAGATGTTTTACCTCTGAAATATTAATCTAACTAAAGTTGCCGGACTAAAGGAACCTCATTGATTTTTCTTCTACAAAAGCAAAATACTGATTTTTCCGTTCACTGCCGCTCAGCCAAGCACAGAAGAAATGTCTAAAATCCTGTACACTTTACATCTTTATTAACTTGCAGTCTTCTCACATTGCCGAGTGTGATTTGGTGTAGTGACCACCTGCAGATTAGAAGATAACTGTGAAACATTGGGCAAGAATGTTTATTGTGCCATTAGCGTGTGTCTAAGTGTCTCGGTGTGAGTGTGGCACTGCCTCATGGGTATAAACAGGGATTCACAGAAAAAACATGTAAATCATGTAGTTGAGTAGAATGTACAGTACTTTCCTTTGGAATATAGCATAGGTGATCAGTTAGATTCCTTTTATTTATATAACACCAGCTAACAGTAGCAGTCGTCTCTACTGGAGGAGAAAGTGCATGTGAGTAAATGACATGCAGTAGGGACACAGAAACGGATGGCGAGTAAATCGAGGCGAGGGGAGGAGAAGTGCTCTGTGCAGAATCCCAGCAGTCTGAGCCTGTAGCACAATAACTATATTCTGCTATAGGCTCAGGGTCAAAGGACCTCCACATCGCCAGTGTTTTGTAAAACTCAGATAAATGTAATACTTCTCTTTTGAGCTGCAGTGCAGTAGTTTGTACTGGTGTAAGCAGCATAAACTTATATCTCAGACTTCTGCATAAATGTACTGGCAGTGTTTGATAATTCAGACAAACCTTTAGAGGTGAATATTCCTTTAAAGCTGTTAAAGACTTTGCTTGGAGATCTACTTAGTGAATAAAACAGTAGTAGTGAAATACTAAGACTGACAGTATGAGGATGCACTCAGTAGATACACTCGTACTTGTACACAGTACTTGTGTGTGGTTTTATTTTAGTAGCAGCTTGACTGGATTTTTTTTAGGCAATGTTGATGACTGAGGGAAGTCCCATCTGAGAAACGGGGAACAAAATAGATCTCATATATTGAAATTAAAAACTGAAATTTGAGAACATCCAGGAGTTTCATCTGGTTTGTTCAGTCATTATTTTTTTTGAACTGTTTCAAAAAGGCGCTCGACTTGTTCTGTGGAACTTTCGTTATTTTTGTCATGTGGTTAAGGTATTTGTTGCTTTAACAACTACCCCCCCACACTGGAATCGTTAAGGTTTCATTTTATCTCACCTCATCTTCTTTAATCTGATTCCTTCTGCCTACACAGTGGGTGTTTTACTAAACGTCTGGACCCCATGCATGTGCAGGAAGTGTGAATCTACAGAGCAGTATGACATCATTGCCATCTTTGCAAGATAAAGCTGTCTGCGCAGTCCAAACAATTAAACCCTCTAAGTGGAGTAATTACAACAGCACTGCTGTTATTTATCCCAGTAAGCGAGCCAGGGGCAATTATAGTCACATCTTAAGAAGCCATGAACGATTAAATACGACACGAGACTTAAACTAATGCTACCAATCTTTATATTTGTAGTTATAAAAACATTTTATGAATTGAAAGGAAAATTCAAATATTGTCACTGAAATTCAAAGTACGTACTTTAAGACAAGCAGAGATTGAATGTGATGTGGATGAAATGTGCTTTTTTTTGTATTTAAGATAGACCAGTTAACAGCTTTAACTTTAAATTTGATTATAGTCACAAAGTTTCTGCATTAAAATTTAATCAAACTTGATTGAATCCTAATGTGATCACTGATGAATCAAACTGAAGTGGGTGTAATGCAGCACTCTGGGATGAGAATAAATTGATAGGAAGCAGCAAGTTATGAGGAAAGGTAAGATGGATTTGATACCTTTAAGTAAAAGAAAATAGGTACAAACACAAGGGCCTGGCAATCAGTGTTGGCAAGCGGTCGTCCGATACACCCAAGCTAACAGCCTTTTTAATTTGAAGCCCCTTAAATCCCAAAGCTCCCCTCATTGGCAACATAACCACATCAAAATACACTGAAAAACATCTTTATACAAACATGTAGTCAGGGGGGAAAAAAAAGCATATCCCAGTACATGAATTTACTGGATTTTCTGACGTATTTGACCAAGAACTTATCGTCACCTTGTTAAAATAATGGCCTAAGTCATTTTTAAAAAATGTTTTATTTTTGCCTAAATCATCATTTTTTCAATGTTTGGTTCATATTTTTTTGTCTTTTCTGAAAAACCTGAAAAAAATGACCATTATTTTAAGAGGGTGATGATATTTGATCATTAAAACAAAGCCAGTGTATAAAACTGAACAAATACACAGATCAGGCACAACATTATGACCACCTGTCACATTTTGCAGTGATTTCCATGTTAATTAAAAACCTGAGGACATTCACATAGAAACAGTAAGGATGCTCCTACCTTTATAACACCTGTAAATCCATTCAGTGAGGAGCAGGGGTTCCAGATTGGGTGCCAAATATTAGTCTTGCATAGGGCGTGATGGAAGCTGTCTTATTCAGACCTCTGACATACACGATCTTGACTTCTTTGTTATTGAAAGCTGTTGTGTCATCATGTCTAAAAAGACTTGAAGGCCTTTAGAATAAAAGGTTGTGGATATGTGTTAGTCCAACACAGGGATTAAAAGATTTCCTAATGATCTGAAATATTTTTAAGGGAAATGTAAGAGAAATTTACAAAGAATATTTATTTACTTGCAATGGAGCATGTACAGGTCTGAGGGCAGAACGCCTGAGTTCCTTTTAAAATGCATTGACTTTGAGTTGAGGTCATGTAGGACACATATGGTGTAACCACAACCCACAAGATAGGAAAGCGCATGTTTCCCAAAAACCGTTTACCTGCAGTGAGAGAGAGAGACAGAAGGATATATACTTGATGTAACTTGGTAATATAACTGAGCTAGTTAGCATTTGATGATTATTTTTGCACAATTTTCCAACAGGAAATTATCTACAACTGACATAGATTCCAGATGAAATCAGAAAAGTCCCACCATGTCAGACTGTTGTCAGACTGATTGTGTTCTAGGATCTGCCAGCATCTACTGGAACATTTGTCAAAGTGTATGTGTCTACAATCAGAAAGAGACTGCAGGTTTGGCCTGCATGTCACGCATACCCAGAAGAAATCTTTTCAATCCAACAACAACATCAAGAGCAAGAAGAGGTTAGGCTCTGGTGTTACCCCTGCTAAACAGCAACATGCTAGCATTATTACAGATCTAAGTCTTGCTTTTACTCAACAGTTGTTTTCCAGATTTTTCTCTTCTGTTGCCATATGGATCATTGTAAAATGTTATAGAAAAAAATCTATGATTAGGAGTTAAATAACCTTTCTGTTCGATTGTTACGAGTGGCTGATGGGTGAGAGTTTAATTCATGGTTTTGTAGCTATAATTTCTGCTAAGCAGGTCACAGGCAGACAGTCATAAAGTTTGAACTCTTTCCTCACGCCTCCTTCTAATTGAGAACTAAGACTTGTTTTTATAGTTAGAATTGGGTTATGTTAAGTTAAGGGTTTGGCACTTAGTTGTCGTGGTTAGAATGCCAACAAAGGCAGCTAAACAAAAATGCCTCCGAATATATTTTCTCTGAGTGTGTATGCACCTGCACCTACACACGGAGTGGAGCAGGTAACGGTCATATTAGAGGAACCAATTGTAGCAGAGATTAACGTTCGGTCAAAATATGAGAACTGATCATCCAAAGAACATTGAAATTGGCACTGCAATTAGTGTTCTAGTGAATGATATAAGCAGTTGTCAAGATGGGGGAAAACTGACAAACTGTCAGGCATAAAATTTTTTCTCACATTAGTAAGATAAGATCTGAATCTTTCAAAAAGTCCCACAGACCATCCACCTGTGCAGCTCATACTGTAGAGGGTTAAGTCTCTCTATGCCCTCAGGTTGGAATTGTAGGCTAATTACAATAATGGGAAGGTTTAAAAAAAAGGGGGGGAAATGACTGTGTTTTAAGGCAAACTGTAGTCTTTCTGCAATTTTACTTTTCCTTTGAGGACCTGCCTCTAAATAGCCAGAGTGCCCAAGCCTTCAGAAAACCAGCAGGAGCTCCTGTACCCTGATTGATCAATTGCAGTCCTGTTGTTTGAAATTAATAATATGGGGAAACTGATTGACAGTCTGTGGTTAAAAATAGACCCTTCTTGGTAACACGGATGGAGGCTGCGGATTTTCCCCGTGGAGCTTTCAGCTCCCTGTGCAGAGTAGCCACAAAGTCATCTTATGCTCCCTTTGAACATTTCAGGTTATTTGGAGTCTGCACTTCATATCTGGATTGACAAAAGAGAATTAAAAGAGGAGAAACAAAATGGAGAGCTCATCAGTTATTCATGAGCCTCTCCCATCCTCTGCCTTCTTCTACTTCCCATCTTTTGAAGTTGATTCCTCTTTTTAATTCTCACTTGGGATTTGCCTGTTTTCCTCTTTCTCCTCCTCCTCCTCCCCCTTCTGTTTTGGATCTTGAACGATCCCCTCCTCTAAAACCCTCTACCACGTGAGGAGACTAGGTTTGTCGCAATTCAAGTGATTTGTTTACCCTTGTGAGATGTTGGGTTTGTCATCTCTTGTGACAGCCTCTCCTGGGATTAAGAAACTATAGTGGATATTAGTTCTGACACAAAGGAAGAGTGATGACAGTAAAACAGTCCTGATTTTTTTTTACTTCCTCATCCCCTTCTGTTTGTTTTACATGTTCTGCAGATCACACGAATCGGCCTGATTGTCCACAAAACCAAGGCACAGGATTTCCAGGTTTTAGCGGGCTCGGCTGGATTTTTAATGGCAGCCTATTGTGTGGGTAAGAAACCAAAATAAAATCCAGAAATAAAATATTCCAATATTAACACATAAGGAGACACATACAAAACAATGAACCATTACTTTATCATAAGAATGTGAGCTCCAACTTTTAAATGCCTATTTTTATATTCAAGCTTGTGTTTGTTTTAGCTGGCACTTCAATATTTAGCTGCAGCTCTTTTTTTTATTCTCTTTTTCCTCTGATTGCACTTCACTCCGGGGACATGTCTAACATAATGTGCAGAAAAGCAGGTAGCTAGTGGGCGGGTAGGGGGAATTCTGGGTGTGCACTCACCTGCTATGGATGAGAGCATACAGTCTACTGCATCATCAAAATCACAGATATCAGCACAGCTGGCAGGCCGTGGGGGAGAGTCTCCAGGCTGGCTGATCCAGCACGTACAGTACCAGTCAAAAAAAACACAAAGCAAGAGTGGTTAAAACAATGAAAATATTATTGAATATGTCTATTTGATAAATCAAGAAAAGTTGCTTTTCAATATGCCTTTCCCACAGCTCTCACCAAATGATGGATGTAGCAGCTGCTTTTGTGTGTAGTACATACACAGGAAAACGCTGGAAATTTTATTGTATGTAAGTATTCCGAATCTAGCTTCATGAGCATTCAGCAACGAGTACCCGAGGTATTCACTACCTTCTGCTTCATAGTCCACAGTACATTTTACAGCTGTGAAAATTACAGTTGTTTCTGTAATTATAAAAAAAAATGATGAATTTCATTTTTTACAACTACTGAGTGTTGCCACCATAAAACGGTAGAAGGTACGGGCTTGTGTACTTGAGTCATAAGCTGCTTTTCAACAAGACACATTCAATCACAGCAAATGTGGCACTTCATTATTAACAACAGTAGCAACTAATCAGCTGGAATCTGATTCGATCATCTCTGAGGAAGAGAAGGTCTCTGGCTACTGAGGCTCATCTATGCTTTCTGCCATGCCAGCCATTTCAGAGCTGAAATAATTGAAACCTGTGGTTCAAACATATCATCAGTACACTGTCCAGTACTGAGCACTGTGTTTCTATGTGAAGTCACATTGAGATCTTTTTTTCTTCATATTGCCGTGTAATATAAAGCTGGAGGACATTGTCGTTCTGTCCATCCATCTGTCCGTCTGGGCATCCCTCTGTGAGGTTTTAACCTTTCTGGTCAATAGACTCCAACGCAACAAGGACTGGAGCCATATGTGTTCTTTTCTCTTCAAAGATGTGCAATGCAATATTCATATTCCTGGATGTTTAGTACCTTTTGTACACTTTGGCTGTATTTACCTGAAGTGGACAGTAAACAGCATGGAGGATTTCAGGCTGCTAAAGCTTTGATAATACATGCTGATGATATGCAGCCTGTTTCCCATACCTGAATGGCTTAGCCTAATCTTGTGATTGTGCTGTGTACCTACTTGACCATTATTGCCTGAAGTGGAGAAAGTGGAGATTCCCCATATCTCAGCAGCCAGCTGTTTAGGTCACTGAACAGCTGGCAGTAGCTAGATGGTGAGAAACTGGGGAATCCCAAATTTGTAGGTAAAGAGACAGTCTCTGTATAGTAACATCAGTTCTAGGCTGCATTGGTTAGCCTGTGATGCCAGTTCTGATTGGCTGAGCATTGTCTGTCATGACTCATGTCCATAAATGGTACAGACTATGACTCATCACTGAGGAGTATTAAAGCTGTACCTACTCCTCAGCAATATTGCTCAGATATAAAAAGCATAGTTGCATTATGTTTTGTACATGGCTGCCCTATGATTATAGTGATGTTGTACATAATGCATGGATATCAGCAGATTATGTAGTATGGGTCCTCAATCTAGTATAATAGAATGTAGAATACATTGTAAGTGTGCATTATGTCTGGCTTATTGTTATATTTTTTATAAATAGAAAGACATTACGTAGTACTCCCTTGTATAAGAGTGCAGTATGTACTTTTTATTTACCATGGAATTTTTTGTCTGTTCTAAGATGTGGTTAACAAGTATTTGTAGAAATGTTAGAGGTAATCAGAATAAAAATCTCTCGAGTTGAGTTCTGTTAATATTGCTGTGTCAAGCTATATCAAGTATGGCCTTCTATCTTCTACTACTTCTACTTCTACTGTACGCTTAGCTTAGATAGCACATTTGGAAATAGGCATCAGTATGACGCTAAAGAACCTAGTGAATCATGTTCTCCCACTACCAGCCTTTTCAAACACACTAATACACACACACACTCCCTCCCTCCTACGGTTTTCTGATCATTGACATGGACCAGTTGCCAACTGAGAAAGCCATGAGGGCCACATAGAGAAAACTCTCATAACACCTTATTTTAGACCGTTATTGTCTTATGCTCTATGCAAGGCACACTCTGTTTATTGGAGACTCTGTTGTGAGAAACGTTAAGCTAGCGACACCAGCAACCATAGTCAAAGGCTAAATGTAGATGTGGTGGTAAAATAATTGACGTCAGCAGTAATGACAACCAGTTACTAGTGTTGTTGTACTCGAGATCGGTCTTGGTCTCGAGATCGGTCTTGGTCTCGAGATCGGTCTTGGTCTCGAGATCGGTCTTGGTCTCGAGACCGCTTTTTGATGGTCTCGGTCTTGTCATGGAGTCGGACATTGAGGACTCTGGATTTCATTTCAAGACCAGTCAAGACCACAGCTGTGGAAATATCACTAAATTGCCAGAATATTGTCCAATTTATTTGTTACATCCTTGCTTTTATTGGATGCAAAACATACTGATTCAAATCCAACAAAGATTGTGCTCCTCTGCCTTTTTCCAGGTGCGCACCCCACAGGCTCTGCCCCGGCTAGGTCGCTGCTATTATCGCTACTTGCACCTGTATCATTTCACCGCAGTTTGGATCTACCACAGAGCACGGGCAGTTTCATTCACAATGTGCACGTTTGATCTCGGTACGGTCGTGCGTGCGGCTACAGAAATTAAAATGACAACTGGCATGAACCGAGGAAAAGTAAGAGGAAAAATGAAGATCAAATGAAAATTTCAGGCTTAAAATTCAAAGAAAAAAACCCCCAGCATGAAAGGTAAATACCAACCTTCATGTATTTTGATACACAAACTGAAAATTTAATGCAAATTTTAGGGCTGCAATGATTCCTCGAGTAACTCAATTTGATTATTAAAAATCCTCGACACAGATTTGTTGCTTCGATGTTTCTTTTTAACTCTGCAGCTCAGGTGTCTCTGTGTAAGCGGAGCATTTGATCCACATTAGTTCTCTGTAGCTGCGACGGATTTCCATCATTTGGAAAAAAACAACCCTTTAACACGAGTGGATTATCACTGACAAGTTTTTCCATGCCCCACTGCTCTGAGCTGTGAGTGTGCGTGTTTATGTGTGCGCACGTGTGTGTTGTGCAGAGGTCAGCTGTTATTTTTTCTTTACTTCAGCTGTAGCCACCAGAACGGATCTATAACCACAATTTGCTAGTGCATTAGCACAAGTGATCGTTCGGTGCGCCCCCCCCAGTATTGAGGGTCTCCGTCAAAATGTTATTTATGCTTTAATCCCTGATTAGCGACTAAAAATAGACCTGCAGTAGAAATGTAATTTGGAGGATGCTTGTGAATAAAAAGCATTACAGCATTAAGCTCATGCAGCCCCCAGTTTTTCAACAAAAACACAGCAGCAGCTGTTTTATGTGCAGTCTGTCTGCACACACGCAGCAAGTGCAAAGAGGCGGAGCCGTTACTGAGACAGTGAGCTCAGGTGGAGCGAAAGGAGCTCTCCTTCCTCTAACCACCCTAAAACCTTTACTGGGAAACAGCTGGAAGTCCTTCATCAACCCTCTGATCAGCAGCATGGAGAAAAGAGAACTTTGTAGCTGCTCCATCCACCCTGTTTGCTTCACACAGAGAAACATCTGCAGTATGTAAGTTAAAACATGCTGATGAATTGTTAAAATGAAAAATTATTTCTTATGCAATTACTTGAATAATTGATGGAGTAATTGATAGAATACTTGATTACTAAATAATCGATAGTTGCAGCCCTACTTGTATTCAGAAAGCCATAGTTAAACATTAATTTTCACCACCAGTAGTGCTATGACAGGCCTTCAAGAAAAACCTACAGTTCCCAGCAAGATGATGTCACTTCCTGTTGCATTAAAAACGTGATAATTTATGCTCACAACATGGGGGCTGATATTTGAATATAGGAAATGCTTTTAGCAGCTCATCGATTAAAAAATCTGGATTATGTTTTTGTTGTGTATGCTTTTTATGTGATTTCTGCAAACCCATTAGTGGAAGGAAACAGTACTCTGGGACACATTAAATGCATGATATATAAGTGTAACTCTTCTGGATTATATGCAAACATTATCACTATCACTCTAATAAGGCCTGGTTTAGCGTTCTGCATCAGTCCTATGTACATAACTGAAAATCCTCTCTGAACCCAACCTGACATGCACCTTGAGAAATAAATGTAACTACACATCCACAAAGACCATGATTACTGCCTAGGCTTCAGAGGTGCTTTCCAGTTACATACAGTGGGTACGGAAAGTATTCAGACCCCTTTAAATTTTTCACTCTTTGTTTCATTGCAGCCATTTGCTAAAATCAAAAAAGTTCATTTTATTTCTCATTAATGTACACTCAGCACCCCATCTTGACAGAAAAAAACCAGAAATGTAGAAAATTTATTAAAAAAGAAAAACTGTGGGAACTACACCATGTAGGAACCATCCACTCACCTTTTCTGCATCTTACAAAGACATGGCGTTTGGAACCAAAAATCTCAAATTTGGACTCAACAGACGAAAGGACAGATTTAAACTGGCCTAATGTCCATTTCTTGGGTTCCTTGGCCCAAGCCATTCTCTTCCTGGACGGTCATTTTTCTTTACTTAGTTGAGTAGTTCTTGCCATAATATGGATTAGAACATTACTCAAATAGAGCTATTCACTGTATACCAACTCTACCCCTTCACAGCACAACTGATGGTCTCAAACACATTAAGAGGGCAAGAAATTCAAGAAATTAACTCTTGACAGGCACAGCTGTTAACTGAAAGCCACTCCAGGTGACTGCCTCATAAAGCTGACTGAGAAAATGCCAAAGCTGTCATCTAAGCAAGAGGTGCCTACTTTGAAGAATATAAAATCTAAAACATATTCCGGATTGTTTAACACTTTTGTTTACTGAATAATTCCATATGTGTTTCTTCGTAGTTTGGATGACGTTAGTATTAATCTACAATGTAGACAATTTTTTAAGTAATGAAAAACCACTGAATTAGAAGGTGAGTCCAAAGTTTTGACTAGTACTGTGTGTGTGTATGTGTGTGCATGTGAGAAACTGGCACAGCTAATGCAGAATACAGTAACATGAAACAATTTATGTGACAAAATCTCCATACAACGATTACAGTGGTATGCAAAGGTTTGGGCACCCCTGATAATTTTCATGATTTTCCTTTATAAATCACTGGTTGTTTGGGTCAGCAATTTCAGTTAAATACAGGGACTGGACAATGAAACTGAAACACCTGGTTTTAGACCACAATAATTTATTAGTATGGTGTAGGGCCTCCTTTTGCAGCATCAATTTGTCTTGGGAATGACATATACAAGTCCTGCACAGTGGTCAGAGGGATTTTAAGCCATTCTTCTTGCAGGATAGTGGCCAGGTCACGACGTGATGTTGGTGGAGGAAAACGTTTCCTGACTCGCTCCTCCAAAACACCCCAAAGTGGCTCAATAATATTTAGATCTGGTGACTGTGCAGGCCATGGGAGATGTTGAACTTCACTTTCATGTTCATCAAACCAATCTTTCACCAGTCTTGCTGTGTGTATTGGTGCACTGTCATCCTGATACACGGCACCGCCTTCAGGATACAATGTTTGAACCATTGGATGCACATGGTCCTCCAGAATGGTTCGGTAGTCCTTGGCAGTGATGCGCCCATCTAGCACAAGTATTGGGCCGAGGGAATGCCATGATATGGCAGCCCAAACCATCACTGATCCACCCCCATGCTTCACTCTGGGCATGCAACAGTCTGGGTGGTACGCTTCTTTGGGGCTTCTCCACACCGTAACTCTCCCAGATGTGGGGAAAACAGTAAAGGTGGACTCATCAGAGAACAATACATGTTTCACATTGTCCACAGCCCAAGATTTGCGCTCCGTGCACCATTGAAACCGACGTTTGGCATTGGCACAAGTGATCAAAGGTTTGGCTATAGCAGCCCGGCCGTATATATTGACCCTGTGGATATAAGTGTGTGAAATAGTGACTTTATCATAGTAATTTTTTTTTTACTATTTCATTGTGGATCATTTTCATTGTGACTCAGTCCATATCAGTTTAGCCTTTACTGCCTCTGTTGTGGAGCTGCCACTTACAGCGCAGTGAGGGGGCAGACCTGCTTGTCTGTCTGTCCGTGGTGGCAGGACACAAACATAATTCAGATAGAAAATCCGCCCATCAGCAGCCAGCAGCAACCCTTTTCTCCTCTAACAGACACATATACAATTGTTGCCTGGGAAAAGGCATGTGTATGTGCTGCTGCCTACTGATCTTACAGAAAAGAAAAGGAGAAAAGAAAACGTTAATGAAAACAGGAAAGCTGGACAGCCATATCTAAGCTGATGATTGTATTGATATACAATTGAAATGCAAAATCATGACAGTGAGTGCCAAATATATTACATCTTTACCTTCACAATCAGAGCCCAGATTGTCCACTTGCGATCAGCTTTCAGAAACACGGTGATGAGTGACGAGCGAATCGCTTCATATGTGGACAGGTCTTAAATGCTGGGCTGTGTGACTGCACAGAGAAAACGTCTCGAACCACTGCCTTCAACATATTAAAATAAGAATTTTAAAGACTAGCTGTCAGTGTACCATCTCAGACCTACCTCTGGTTCGTTTGCAGAAATCTGAACTTCAGTATGGAAGACTCTTTAATATTTAGTTTTTGTCTATTGTGACAGTTGTTTGGTTTGTGTTTGCAGCTAAAGAGCAATTTGTGACCATACCATGTGGTCTGAGTTGCGACTATTACTTCTAGACTGTTTTAGAAAAAAGGGTGTAGTGGAAGTGCCAAGTACTAGATGAGAAAAATAGGGAAATATCTAAAAAATATATCCACTGTGTGCTGTAGATTATTTTTCCCACTGCCCACTGTTCTAATAATCCCATCATGCCTCAGACTCAACTCTTGCTTTAGGATTCACCACTCCATAACAACAAAGAGGTCTAATGTTGAGCCTACTTTCCTCTCATTTTTCTCATAATTGTCAACAGGACAGTTGTAGCTGGCAAAAACAGTCCTGCTTTGTTCTCGCGTTACAGACAAGGATTTTGCAAACCAGGAATATTTAAGCTCAAAGGGTTAAATAGATATCTCCTTGCATAACAGTTCCTAACTTTAAGAAAAGAGATAAATGGAAAAAAAAAAAATTTCTGCCTTTTCCATTGATTCTTGAACTCTCATTGGTCTTTGATTTGTCTCTAGGTGCTGTTGGTGGAGTGTGTGCGCTGGCTAATGTGCTGGGCCAGGAGCTATGTGAGTTGGAGCGTCTGTGTGTGTCCGGGTGTTGGGAGGAAGCCAGAGTCCTGCAGCAGCGCCTTATCGAGCCCAATGCCGCTGTGAGTACCATCTGCTGCTCGCTGCATGCTTTTATCCACCGCAGACATGAACTCCCACAAATGGTGCCAGACTGGAGGTTTAGTCGCATTTCATAGAGGTAAAATTGTTCTGCCTGAAATACTCTTACTGATTGCACTCTGGACAACCCTTTTTTTTTTCTTTGCTGTATTTATAGATAATTTGATGTTAAACTCAACACAAGTGTTGCTTCCTCTAAGAAATATTTGTTCAAACTCCAGTGCACTCAGAAACAAGGCAGCTTCCCTCTCTCACACATGACTCTTTCTTTTTTTCTTTTTTTTTTTTTTTACAACAGACACTGATGGTCTGAGCTGCTAAAAGTAAAAGGTACATGAAAAAGTCACAATTAAAACACTAGGATTTTCTACTTTAAGTTAATTTACTCAAGGTAAATTAGAAATGACACTTTTTCATGAAATAAATGCTATTTTATTGTTAATGTGGAAACAAATTTTAATGCAGCTCAAAAATCAGGGCCTTTACCATTTTTTTAAATTAATAATTGCATTTAACAAGCTGCAAAATGTTTTCTGTGTAAAAGACTCAGGTTGAATTTACCACAGAAATCCAAAGGATGTGAGGATTATGTCCACTTCCAGGCACAGACTGTATAAAAAGGATGGATGTTATTTCCAGGTTTGAAAACTGAAACATGGAATGGCTAAAACCTGCATTCTATCTAATAGCCAGCAGGGGTCGATACCCCCCCCCCGTAGGACCCACCAAAAATATTTTATTAGCATTCATGCAGCATAGCCGAGGTAACTTAGCTAGCTAATTGTCAGCAAAATGATATTTGAATAGAAATGGTGGCTGGCTTAGTAAACTACTTCACCAGGTAACCTGTCAGTAAAAGTAACTTGTGTATATAACATTTGACAGCATGAACAAGTGATGTAACAGTACAAAACAAAAATGTATATCAAACAATTGCGTTCTACAATAACCTACTAGCCATGAGTGATGCGAGGCAGGTGCAATTAGCTTTAACTTAGTTTTGCACCATGTGTCTGGTCTATGTAGCTTTGTTGCGTTGAGATTTGCGTTGTATGTCACTCTGACTTGTTGTGATCCAGAGGCGGTTGCTGCTGATCATGCTTCAGGCTCTGACAGCATCAGTCTACATAAATCATGAAAATCCATTGTCACTTCATCAATCAAATAGGGAATGTGTCTAAGTTTAAAACTTTGAAACCGGAGTGCCATGTAAATGGGATTTGTATGACTGATTAAAGCTTTGTGTTGCTAGGTGACTAGGAAGTTGGGAGTTCCCGCCCTGAAACAGGCAATGGAGTGGTTTGGGTTCCACGGTGGCTCCTGTCGATCGCCTCTTCACCCACTCACAGAGGCCGAAATTCAGCAGCTGAGGCGGGACTTTTCCTCCAATGGGTGGCTGTAAAGTGACCCAGGCAGAGAGAGTGTGCATGTGTGACCGAGTTCACTATGCCAGGAAACCTATTAGCTGTTCAGTGGATCGGGTGCTGTAATTATATTATGGAGGGAACACACAGCTGCCTGTAAAAATATCAGAAAGTTACACAAATAAATAAAAATTCAGTTCACTCTATTGTTGGCTAAATCCAGAGCACCCCAAAAAACCCTGCAAATTTCAGAATATCATAAAAGCAAAGTTTATCTATCCAAATTCAGTCTTCAGAAGGGTCATGAAAAGTTTAAGATGTAAACATTTCCAACAAACAACAGAAATATTTTATTAGCTCCAAATAGTTCATACGGTACAGCGTATTGGCTTCTATTCAATTCAATTCAATTTTATTTATATAGCACCAAATCACAACGAACAGTCGCCTCAAGGCACTTTGTATTGTGGGTAAAGACCCTACAATAACACAGAGAAAACCCAACAGTCAAAATGACCCCTTATGAGCAAGAACTTGGTGATGGTGGGAAGGAAAAACTCCCTTTTAACAGGAAGAAACCTCCAGCAGAATGAGGCTCGGGGAGGGGCAGTCATCTGCTGCAACCGGTTGGGGCTGAGGGGAGAGAGACAGGACAAAAGACATGCTGTGGAAGAGAGGCAGAGATTAATAATAATGATTAAATACAGAGTGAAGTATAAACAAGTAAATAAAGGTGAATGAGAAGAAACAGTGCATTATGGGACCCCCCTCAGCAGCCTAGGCCTATAGCAGCATAACTAAGGGGTGGTTCAGGGTCATCTGATCCAGCCCTAACTATAAGCTTGATCAAAAAGGAAAGTTTTAAGCCTAATCTTAAAAATAGAGAGGGTGTCTGTCTCCCGAATCCAAGCTGGGAGCTGGTTCCACAGAAGAGGGGCCTGAAAGCTGAAGGCTCTGCCTCCCATTCTGCTTAACTATCCTAGGAACCACAAGTAAGCCAGCAGTCTTCTGACACTAGTGGGTAAAAACCAGCTGCCAACTATTGAAAACTGCAATATCTGAAAAATCAAATGCTGCTTTACACTAAAATAAACCAGAGCCATAAGTGATCCTTGACTGTGCGCCAGAGAGCAGTTAATAAAAAGGTGATGGTCAGAGAAATGTTATAGACCAAAAACTGTATGTAACTATATATTATTCCAACAATAAAATGTCATTAATATGAAATAATGTTTGTCCTTTTTTTTTTAAATCTGAAGAGAAAATAAGTTTGTTCTATTAACTCATCATCTTTATGTCAACACATTGTTTGCTATTTTGTTCTTTTTTTGTTGGACTGAGATTGTAAGTAGAGGCGCGCAGACTGTAATTTTCTTGGCCAATTCTGATATTTGTCAATTATGATTTTTGACACATATTTTTAGTCAGGCAGGCAAAACAGTCAGCATACTTCAGTCAGTGTACCTCTTTGGTGAATGATACCTGTACTTTTTATTCTTTTCTTTTATTTATATTTATCTAAAATTAAAATAAATAAATAAATAACACAAACAGTGTTTTTTAGCAATTATGCCCTTCCTTGGCCACAGTATTGAATGATGGTTAATGCATGTCTGAAATTAACTGTGGTTAACCAAAAAGGCAAAAAAGCTTTATTATCTCAAATACAGATATGATAAATGTTTTCACAAAGACCTGAGATCAGCTGGAGTTCAATGGGGGGCAGAGCTGCAGGTCATGGGCACAGCTTGCTACAGAATGCCAGAGCACTCTTTGATGTGAAAAAGTTAAAACCATAATTACTGTAATTAAAGCCAAGTGTAGCAGGTAGCCATGGAAATGAGAGCCTTGGCTTTATCACACAGAACTTTTTTTTTTTTTGCTTTTATCTTACCATGAGTCCAATTAGCACCTTTCTTTGCTGGAGATATTTTCAGAAATACTTACTGGATCATAAAAAGGAGGATAGGTTGTATTTTCTTCTGTTCCTATGCGACAAGGACACGGTACAGATGGAAAGCTGAGTATAAACAGTTTTGATGAAATCACCAACCACTCAGTTTTAAGGACATCTGTCTTACAAGCACAGTTAATAGTTTAGAAGTAATGTTTAGCCCCTCATCTCAAATGTTCCATTGTTTGACATCCTTTGGAATCCGTTTTTAAAAAAGACTGATTGACTGTGGTGGACCCATGTTACTGTGATTATTTGGCCTTGCCAAATAGTGGAAGCATTCAGAGCCATTAAAGACGCTGAGTTCATGTCCTTTATTTTGGGGAATGTTCTCCACATAATAGGACAATGTTCAGTGACTACACATGCCTGTAAGACTGAAGAAAGCAATTTTCTGTAGAGCATACTGCCTTATAGCAATTTCTGGGTTTTTTTGGTGGTGTGACTGAAAGATAAAAATCTCAACTGCTATATTTGGTGAAAAGAGTATATTTCAATGTCACCTTGGTTTTCAGGGGCCTGCCCTTTCTATCACCATCCTATCTTGCTGGAGGGTTTAGTGTGTCCCAGGGATCCCAAGGGCTATGTTGTCCAGGGGCTTTTTGCCCCCTTGGTGGGGTCTCCCGAAGCACATCGGTCCTGGGTGAAGGGCCAGATAAAGAGCAATTCAGATGAGGATAAGAGCAAGGGAACAGTTCACCCTGCTTGGGATAGGGTTACCGGATATAAGTGCACATGGCACCAGGACACCCTAGGTAAGCAATATTGTAATTGTATCATCAGATCTGCAGCTGGACACTCGGGCGAAGAGAGGAGCTGAGCTGTCAGCTGATCACCACCTGGTGGTGAGTTGGATCAGGTGGCAGGGGAGGATCCTGGACAGACCCAGCACACCTAAACGAAAAGTGAGAGTGCACTGGGAATGCCTGACAGAGGCTCCAGTCCATGAGTTCTTTTCAATTCCACCTCCGGCAGAACTTCAACAGCATTCCGAGGGAGGCTGAAGACACTGAGTCCAACTGGATCATGTTCTGAACCTCCATTGTTGAGGCCCCCACCCATGGTTGCAAAGTGATTGGTGCCTGTCGTGGTGGTAATCCCCAAACCAGATGGTGGAGCCATTAAGCTGAAGGAGTCCTATCTGACTTTGGATGAAGCTGATGGGTACCTGATGGATATATTGTTGGTTGGTTGGTTGATTTGCATTTATGCACTTTTTTTTTTTGTGCCAGTTTTACAATCAATTATCAGACCTTTAATAACTTTAGTGACTCACCGAGCATGCATTCTCTGCAAAACCACTGCAATTTAGAGCTGTAGGGAACAGTTGGCCTCCGCCTAAACTTTCCTCACCTGCTTCTTAGATCAGAAAGAGGAAGGAGAAATATGAACCAGAGAACAACTCCATTCTTTTGGAAGCAAAGCTTGTGCAATCTGATATCCAGACATGCATCCCCCACCCTTGATATTACTCTTAGGAAATAAGATAAGTGCAGTTTTATATGAGGTCACATTTCCTTGAATAACAGTTTTATAGGTTTCAAGTCCAGGAGGAGAGGTGTTATATATATATATATATATATATATATATATATATATATATATATATATATATATATATATATATATATATATAAAGACATATATATAAGACTTATTTATATAATATATATATATAAGACAAAGCACTGAACCCCAAGTTTTCCCGAATAACAAGCCAGCACCTTGCCACAGGTGTTGTGTGTAAGTGTGTGTGAGTCACTGGGTGAATAACAAACACATTACAAACTTCTTTATAGAACCACCAAGGTTAAAAAGTGATTTACTCTGTAAATGCACAGTTTCCCATTCACCAAGACACAGCAGTGCAATCAAACCGAGCATTATTACATTAATAGGAAATAACTTACTGCCATGATAATGATAAAAATGATATCATGTAATTGTTCTTTGTTTGACCTTTTCTCAGCAATGCTTACCTCCAAGTATGTGTTTTGATTTTAATTTTCCAAAACCAAGGCACACACAATCATGACTTTGACTCATACATATTTTTCTCCAGACAGTGTTTGTGAATAATTTGAGCAGTACAATTGTAGGGTTAAAATCTGATGCCATGGTTTACAGGGTGTACTAATTTAAAAACTCATATCCACAGACTCTGCTTGAATTATTAATAAACATAATAGAAAGTATTGTGTTGTGAGTTGGACATTGCAGAAAATGAATATGAAAATACATTGTTAGTGCAAGTTTTACAAATGCATCAACTTGCTGCAGCATGCCAATTACTTGGTGTTTCCTCATTAGTTTACAGTGGCTTTATCACAGCTTTTAGCTGAACTCAGCTGCCCAGTGCTGCAGTCAAAGGTGAAAAGAGCACAGCAAAGCCTGAACCGCACTCTGCAAAAACAACAGTGTGAACTAAAAGAGGCAAAAAAAAGTTCAGTCGAGCTATAGAGTTAATAATCATTCTTTGTTTTTGCTATGAGTGACCTCTTCCTCTTTTCATGCAGCTAATGGAACCAGACTAAATACAACAAAATAAAATTGCAGTATTTAGTGGGGCTTTAACATGATGAGTTAACAGTGTCCTTCTACAAAATAAGGTCTATTCAAAATATAAACTCAACAGCCTTATTATTTTTTTCTCAAAGATCATGACAGCAATTTGAGGCTCTGATCCTGTAGAGTTTGAAAGACATTCCATTCACAAGTTCATATTAATAAACCTGCTCAAGGATTTCTGATAATATGAGGTGAATTCTTTTTATTCTACATGTATAACCTCTTTCCAAGGGCGGTCATGTTGCCGAAGATTTTTGCCAAAGAACTAAATAAAAAAATCTTCAATAGGATTCTTAAATACCTATTACTGTGTGTCTCTTGTTGCTGTGGTACCTTTCATTTCTTTCAAGACTGAGGGAAAGAGAAGTGTCCTAATGTATGATTAATTGTGTTCTTAACTGTTGACCCCTGTGGTCTTGAAGTCTCTTGGAGCTTAATCAATATAATTTCAGCATTCATGCAGAGATTCGTTTTTAACTTTTTGAAGTGCTGTGTTCACTGATTTCAAAAACTGTGGTTAATTGGTTTCCTTCTTCATTGTCTGAGTTGCAGTGGCTTTAATTGACCACACGGTGGCGACACGTCCCACCGTGCTGCTTCGGCACTGTCAAGGGCATCCCCTTTAAACTCATTTAGAAAATCACAGACCGCAGGGTAGGTGATGTCTGTGCTCCTGGGGGACCGGTCTGTGTCTCACTCCTGCTTCTGGGGCAAGCAAATGGCGAGTCAGCGAAAGCTGCAGCATCACCGGGAGGAGCATGACGATAACACGGAGAGGTCATCATGTCGAATCGCCGAACAAATGCACTCTTCCCCCTCTTGCTTCCTCTGCACATCATCATCCCTCCATCCCTCCACACCTTACAGTTTTGTCATCTGTCTCCCCCTCCTTTTTTCTCTCCACCTTGCTCTCAGTTTTCCTTCTCCCTCTCTCCTCTCTGCATCCCAGCCCTCCAGGCAGTGTGGTGACCTCTCTGCATAGTGTAGCGTGCATTGCCCAATCCCTCGCTCCCTCTTTGCTCCTTTCCATCTATATTATCCCCCATCCTGGCTGTGCCAGATATTTAAACCAAACTTAAAAGATTCCCAGATCCCTCCCATTCCTTTTTCCTTTTCCATCCTTCTCTCCTCTCCTCTCCTCTCTTCTTTCTTCCCCTGTGGTTAGCTGCTGCCTGACTGACACAGCACTCCCTCCATCCCCCCTCTCCCTGACAGTATGGCACAGTTACGATGGCTAAATATTAAATTTCCCTTGCTCTTAATTTTGGCCTTCCACACCATCCTCTGACCTTCAAGAGAAGAGAAAGCTCTGACACAGCTGTGACGCTTTGGTAGCAAACATGGTGTATCATTATATCCTAGCACTATGGTTGATCATATCAATGTACAGTTTGTGGGTACTGAGACATTACAGCTGTTTCAAACAGCCGAACATATAAATGAAACTCCTATTTAGCATTTACGTATTCACTGTCTAACATCACTTAAAAAAACTAAATTGAAAAACTGAGATTATTTTTTTCTTTCCCATGAAGCCACTGAAACTTGTCTTATTATTCTTAATTCTCTCTGGATATCCACAGAGTCCCGTTCATGGACAAAGACTTAAAAGATATCAGTAGGCCAGATATAGCAGTGGATTTCCATTCATGCAGCATCCTGATTCTTGAAAGTGCCGAGTGCTGATTGATCTGCAGATTTTAGTATTATTAGAAGACCATGAATTTTTGTTTTGGGTCTTTTAAAGAGGACTTTTTGACAATTAAAAAGCAGAGAATTGACAGATAATGTATAAACCAGGGTGGCGTGGTGGTTAGCATTGTTGCCTCACAGCAAGAAGGTCCTGGGTTTGAATCCACCATCTGGTCGGGGCCTTTCTCTGTGAAGTCTGCATGTTCTGTGCCTGTGTGGGTTCTCAGGTTCCTCTCAAGACATACAGTTAGTGTGGTTAGGTTAACTGGTGATTCTAAATTGGTTATAGGTATGAATGTGAGTAATGGTTGTCTGTCTCTCTGTGTTAGCCCTGCTACAGACTGGCGACCTGTCCAGGGTGTGCCCTGCCTCTTGCCCCTTGGCACTGGGATAGGCTCCTCTATAATATCATTGTAGTCTACCTTACTAATTATAAAATGGGTGACATCAGCGTGCGAGTTGTAGATCAGACCAGTTAAGTTACAAATAGGGTCCTTAGAACCTGCTTAAGCGGGGTGGGTGTATGCTTCGTATCTTTTATGAATCGAACATGAATCACACAGTCAGGAATCATCTGAAGACTAAGTTCATGTATAAATTCCTGAACATATCTATAATGAGGTCCCAGCTCACCACTCTTTGACTCCCTGTTCCTGTGCAACATCGCTAGCATACAAGAAAGGGTTGAAAGGAAGATAAGATGGAAAGACAGACGTGTGTGTGTGAGAACCAGATGGAAGGAGTTCAAAGATGATGTGCATGTGCAGGTCAAAACCAAAGGTAGAGAGTGGAATAAATAATAAGTAGAAGAAGTATTTTAAAAAGTATTTTAACAAATTTGTGAGGAAACCAGTTTGATTAGTCTGACAAAGGTATACATGGATCAGGTTTCCCAGTGAGATTTCAGTCCTCACTGGGATTGGCAGCTGGAAGTTGGTCCAATCAGGGAGCTTCAGAGAGTGACAAAGGTAGCGACAACCTGATTAATAACTAGTTAAAATGGGCGTTGCAGATCTAAAATTAATTGAGCAGCTGCATGACCTATTTCTTGCATCAAATGGAGACCGTCCTCAGCAGAGGAACAAAAAGCAGCACTGACTGCTCAATTGCTTAGAATGTCCAACATTTTTGTGGAAAGATTTTGAATGATCCTCATTAAAAAGCAAAACTGGAATTTTTCTTTTTTAAATGTTCTAAAAAAAAATATTTAAAGACTGACAATCACCTGACCAGTGAGGTATATGTGAAAGTTTTTAAGTTGATTTTTATGGATATTGTTAAAGAGCTTTGATTCAAACATCTGTGCCCCTCTTGGAATGGAACGTGTTCACCACTATTATCTATAAAGGGGGCTCTAAAAACCTCATCTATACAACCCGCTCTCCAACAACAAAGTTAGCTTTGTGCTGGTGAACGCTGCAACTAAGTGTTTAGCAACCAAAGAGAATCTATTCCTTCAGGAGTTACTACAGACTATAAACTGTATATAACCCTGTTATTTATTATTTTGTGGACTACCATGTTATCATCTTGTTTTGTTTTTAAAAAGATAGAACCATCTTTGGAGGAGAGGGTGGGAACTAACACTTGCATGGCTGGCTAGCTTAATTAACAACTAACATCCACAATGCACTGCTATATGAGATGTGATGCTAACATCACTGGTGAAAAACAGGCTTCAAAGACAATTTACTTACTGAAATAGTATCCTCAAGGCACCAGTCACACCAGAGACTGGCGACCATGTGGCAACCACCAGTTACTATGGAAAAATGAATATTCCCCGACCACTTGGCAAGTGGTTGCTGGAGGGCACTGTGAAATCAATTGCTAAAGCCCCATTCCTCCTAGATCTGGATCAGGGCATTACGATCATCACAGTCTGAAACCTACCAGCAATGTGGCAGGGCTGGATGGACCAAAACATAATGTCCCAGAGGTGTTCTACTGGCTTTAGGTCAGGTGAGCTTGGGGGGCCAGTCAGTGGTATCAATTCCTTCATCCTCCAGGAACTGCCTGCATACTCTCCCCACATGAGGCCGGGTATTGTTGTGCACCAGGAGGAACCAAGGACCCACTGCACCAGCGTAGGGTCTGACAATGTATCCAAAGATTTCATCCTGATACCCAATGGCAGTCAGGGTGTTGTTGCCTAGCCTGCAGAGGTCTGTGCGTCCCTCTATGGATATGCCTCACCAGACCATCACTGATCTACCCCCAAACCAGCAATGCTGAACAGTGTTACAGGCAGTATAACATCCTCCACGGTTTCTCCAGACCCTTTCACATCTGTGAAAAGCACAGGGTGCCAGTGGTGGACCTGCCAATCCTGGTATTCTATGGCAAATGCCAATCGTTGTGCCTTTTGAAACATGTTTCATAGGAAAAGGCACAACTGTTACTTTGAAGGTGAACGTTCTCTGTTTCTGGTTTGTGTCACATGTTTCACTAACTTTTGGGTGGTTAGTCAATGTTTTCAGACAAGTCGGCATCTTTCATGCAAACTACTGGTGACCGCAGCAATCTGCAACAACCAATGTAACCACAGGAGGTTTTTGGTGCAGCACCCTCTTTGTGACTAATTTCACGTGGCGACAGACGGCTACCTCCAGCAATCCGGTCAGGGAATATACATTTTCCCCTAGTGACTGGAACTTGCCAGGGGATTACCAACTGGAATCTAGGCCTGTGTGACTGGGCCCTTAGTCCAACCAAACCCTGAAAAAGATAAATCAGCACACTCTTGTCTATCTAGGTGAGCACATCACATTGCTTTAAGCTGTGAAACAACATAAACCAGTGGTTAAAATATTTTTAGTATGATTGCTTTGAACATAAGAGCTCTGGGCCATCCAATTATTGAATTTGCTACATAATGTTAGCTCTAGTAGCTGCATGAATAGTTGGTTCATCGAATGCCAAGTTAGCAATTGATATTGTGCAATTGTTTGATTAGAAAGAGGCTTCTTTACATGAACATGTAAACCTGATCATTACCAGAATAAATGTGCCTCATTAGTGAACATGATTTCAGCCTGACTAAGTAGTTTTGCCTCGGCAGCAGTCGTGATGCTAACGGAATCCCAACTATTTCAAAATATGCCTTTACAGCTGTTTTTATTGAGAGACCGCTGGGAGCAGAAATAACATTCTACACAGATAGTTTTTGAGAAAGGTGTCAAAGATGATTTCACTAGGACACTCCTACTATCAAACCATATTTTTGGAATGACTTATACTACATTAAAGCCTAAGGGAATGTCAGTTCTTGTGCTCTTGTGAAATGCATATGTCAGCATTTTTGGAATTTAGAACAAGCAATAAATTAACCATGAGGGTCAAAAATAGCCTGTAATCTGAAGAAAGTGGTTTGGAGTGAGGCCAGTGGCATATAAGACAGTATCACGAACATAAAAATGGATATTCCACAATCAGAATTCAAAGCAGAAATAGCATGTGGTGGAATTTTAATTTGCTGGAACAGCTCTGGAGAGGATGCATTTTGGCTCTCCTGTCTCTCCCTATCAATCTCCACCTACACTGTGCTTTTAGTCTGAATGCCTAAGTTCAAGCACCTTCATTCTGGACTGAAAAAAACAAAACAAAAAGGCCATTCATCACAAATAACTCCTGGAATCTACAACAGATGGATTACATGTATCTGAGCATCAGTGTATGGATTTTTTTTTTCCTTGATGGTACTCAAAATGTTGAATATGCATATCATGTCTTCATGTCCCTTGGTACTCTCCCACCCCCAACCTCCTCTCCTAGTTTCCTCTGGTGTTTCAGCCGAGCCCAAGTGTTATTCCTCCTCTCCGGCATTTACACATGCAACTCCATCCTTCTCACCCTACTGCAATCTGCTCCACTCCGGTTTTTCTTTTTTCATGTGCCTGAAGCACCTGCAGGGAGAAGGCGGTGGCATGTTGAATGTGAAAATATCACCATAAAATTAATGTGTCCTGGTCTTAAAATCAAGCCGCGCTGTGATGACTAGCCTGAGGGAGAACTGTAAAAAGACTTGACTTCATCATGTGAGGAAGAAAATTAATGACTACTTGAATTTTGGGGATTTTTTTTATGTACAATACTTTGCAAACATACCGCTCAGTATTTTTTTCAGTTTTAGCCTGTGTGTGTGTGTGTGTGTGTGTGCGTGTGAAACTGTTCACTCACACATTTTGTAACGCTAGTGTCAATAAGATTACAAAGAACATCTCATCATTTATAAAAAGACAAGATGTCCGACAGGTACACTGTTCTGTTTTTTATTGCCTCTACAACGAATGCTGATCATCACTATTTTTAAAGCATACTGGAGTACAAAAATACAGAAGCATTAATTGTCAGCAGACGTCTATGCAACACATAGACTGTATATAAACGATTAACATATATAGTTTCCATATCTGAAAAGGGAAGCCAAGGCTTATGCTGCTGTGCCACAGACTGTGCTACAAACAAAACAATTGCAACTGTATGCAATGAACTTGCAATCTCATTACCTGTCAAATGGTTGTTTCAAGGATGGGGTCTGCAACCACTTTGCCATCTTCAAAGTGACTTTGGTGCATCAAGACAGGGATAAAACAGCGAAAAGATGGAGTCAGTTTGCCATCAGTTTCTGATTGAATGGGTTCAGGCGGGTAGCTAGTTGGAATGAGGTTGTTGTCTTATTTTTATTCCACTGTGACTGAGCCACGAGACATTCTTTCTACTGGCCAGCAGAGGGTGACTCTTCCATCTAATTGTATAGTTTGTGAAAATGACTTGTTAGTTAATGTGATCTGTGACCTCACAACTCTTTCCTGAAGAATGTATGGTCCCTAGTTTCTAACTAGATCCATAGTTAGATCCTTGTTAGTTAGCTAGTTTGAAGTCTTACTGAATGACACACAATTTACTGTTTTTGAAAATTGTGGTTGCCGTTAAGGTCAAACAGTGGCCGCTTTATAGCGAGTCTACCATGCGATTAACAAGTCACTAGCCTATGAACACACAGCATTTCCTGTCACATGTGGTTTCGAAACGCCAAGATAGTAACAGCACAAATGATCAGCTTGAGGCTTCACAGTAGGAATTGACTAAAAACAATGGGTGTCGCTTAATGGTGTAGTCCATCTTTTATATACAGGCTATGGCAACATCCATGGAGATGAGTTTTGGAAAAAACACGGGGGCACAGGTAGATGAAGTGACTGTTTATTAAAATGGATGAAAGGAATGACAACTCAAAAGTTCCTGGAGCCACTGTTATGGCTGTCAGTGTCTTAATTTACCACGTGTGATACAGAAAAGCCTCCAAAGAATGAAATGAGTTTAAATCAAACTATTAGATTTTTTTCTTTCCTTTGTGGAAATAGTGAATTATTTTGGGGGATGACTGATTAGTTTTTTCCTGTTTCCTATCGATTTGCTTTGAATAGCATGGGGTTGCTTATACTCTGCTAAAGATCACACTGGACTCTCCCTGGTAAAGGACTAGTGTAATCTTTCCAGCCGACAGACATTCATTGTCTTCAGGTTTCATTTTTTAATCCCAAAAATGGACAAATCTCTGGTTTGAATTTGATTCTTCTCAGATTCATGTTTTCTGTTCTGGCTGTCAGGTCTTAGAAGCAGCTGATTTGAATAAGAAGCAGCCAGTGTCAGGGTGATGTTTATGTCTAACCTTTCTGTCTATATCTTCTCATCCTTGAGCTGCAGCTTATAGCGAAGAGTAATGGCTGCTGAAATTTTTATTTAGCAGATGAATATACCTATTATATAACTACCCCAACGCACTCAGGCATACGTGCATTCACTCAAACACATGCATACACAAACTCCCAAATGTGTCGTTGCAGAGCAATTAAAAACGGGCAAAATCCACGCTTTGTGTGTGCGCACCCCCACCCCCCACCAATTCTTCATACTCCCAGTTTTTTTTTATTATTATTATTTCTTGCAGCTATATGTGCAGTGACAGGCCTCTCTTATCAGTATGCTGCGTGCACTTCCTCTCTAAACATGGCCAAAGCTTTTGGGAGCCGTGAAGCTTCACTGATAAGATAAGAGACAAAGCCCCTTCTCTTTAAGGGAAGCATGAAATAGAAAACAGGAGATCCCTCTCTGTGGAATTAGAGGGACAGAATTGAAGAAGAGGAGCGATGATGTTTGGAAAATGAAATTTAAAAACCAAGTCAGATATGAACCATGAGGTTGGGGGTGGTGAGGAGAGAGAGGAAGGATTCACTTTTAGGAACAAAAGAAATGCACACAAACATGCATGTACATCTTCTACTTGTGGTTTGTTACATGAAAATGATCTGCAGAGCATATTTAAATACTTCGCCATGGAAACAGGCTCTGTGATTAGGGGCAAATAGGCAAAACTGCTGCAGCACTTGGGATTGAGATGATACAAATTAAGGGAACTCTGGACGGTTGCCAAGGAGACGAAACAGGCGGAGGGGTTAAAGTCCAACCTAAACACACCTTAAAGCTATTTTAGTGACAGCAGAGCAGAGAGTGGGTGGGGGGAGGGGAGGACGAAGCAGGGGGAGGGGCGGAGGTGGGTTTCTGACAGCCGAGCTCCACAAATAATCGTTAGACCTGCCGAGATGTGTGATCAGAGTTCAAAATCCTTCCATATGTCTCCGCATGTGTATGTGTGTTGACTTGCCGTTGTGTGCGCCTTTCATTGTTCTGCCATTCCAGTGTTTTCATGTCTCCCAGCGGCCCCTCACACCACACTCACAAAAGACTCACAATATGGTTCGGTTTCATGCATTTTCTTTATTGTTTTTTTTTTTTTTTTTATCTGTGGATTCACTTCCATCTAAAATACCAAATGATTCGTCTTTTGTTTCCACGACATCGTCATCTTGCAACAAATTCTTCAGAAACAACACAAAGTGACTTTATGGCTTTGTGACATCAGCGAGTCTTGGTTCCCAAATGTTTTTGCAGTGCTTAAAGGTGCTAAAATGGGGATGTAGTCCCACGTGAAGCTACATGAAACATGCATCTGTGAAGATTTCTGCAAAAAGTGCCAGTTACTAATATTTTCTTTACAGAGGTCAGTTTTGGAATCAGTAGTCAACTTTGTCTGCATGTTTGATTTTAGTCAACAATAGCTTTTGTTAATTTTTCATCAAAATGGAAAAAAAAATGTTTATTTACAACATTTTAAACTTCTTCCTTCAATTTTGATAAAAGACTAAAATGCTGCTCACATGTAGGTTATTTACAGTATGACACCTGAAAGGAGACATGTTTGAAACCTCTGATAAGTCACAAGTTGACCTTTGATCTTAAACTGTCTTGTGAACCTAGTTTCACAATGTAAGCCGCTCCATCTCAGGAAATTAAATTCAGTTAAAGACAGGATAAATAAATAAAAATGCATAATGTAGACTTTAATCTCCTCATAAAGATCATGGAGAGTGGTTAACATCACAAAACCTGGTAAATGGACCTTAAAGGGGACCTATTTTGCTACTTTTTTTTTTTTTTTACTTTGTATTGTGATTCTTGGACTCTACTATAGTACCTTTGCATGATTTACATGATTTCTGCTCTCAGTGATCTCATACAGATACAAGAGTGGAAAAACTGAAACATAGTATTTACAGCAGTCTGAAACTTGAGCCTTTGGCTCGCATGGATTATGCAAAACTTTAAACAGTATAATAATTGACAAAATATAAGGAAAAACACAGCAGGTCACCTTTGGGATGGTATTTTTGCTTACAATAAAAAGAACCCTGACTATGAAAATACAGATCAGAATGTTTTCTGTTAAGCCTTTTCAATTTTAACCTGAGTGTAACAACCATAGAGAAAAAGATCCGCTTTCACAAAAATGCTGGCCACCATCTGATGTGTCTATATTAATCTGACTTTCAGTTTTACTTGGACAAAACTGAATACTTAAAGTCCTCATCACACAGCCTAGAGACCGGTTGGCAACCGCCAAGCAACCAGTGGTCGCTACAGAAAAATTAGTATTGCCTGGGTGGCGAATAGTTGAAGGAGATTGCTTGCTGTTGCTATGTGAAACTGGTCACAAAGACATATACAGTACTGTGCTGAAAACCTCGTGATTGGTCTGGTTGCTAGCAGACTGCCACAGATGCTGGTAGTTCGTATGGAAGATGCAGACTTCCATAAAACATTAACCAACCATCCACTAAGCAGTTATGAAACTGTGAAGAGTGTGATGGAGACCTTTGGCCTCTAAAGGAAAAGCTGTGTCTTTTGAATCATGCTGGTTTCAGAGGTAAAGGCACAGCTTTTACTTTGACAGTCAATGTTCACTAGTTCCAGTTTGTCAACATTCATTACCTTCCAGGTGGTTAATCAGTAAGTGTCTCCAAGCCAATTGGCATCTTTCATGCAAAATATTGGTAGTGGTGACTGCAGCAACCTGCTAGTGACCAAAGCAATCAAAAGGTTTTTCATGAAGCACCTTTTTTGCAACTGATTTCACCTGGAAACAGCAACCTCTAGCAACCACTTCAGCCAGTCATGGAATACACCTTTTTCCCTAGAGACTGGAGGTTGCTAGGTTGTTGCCAACTGGTCTCTAGGCCTGTGTGACTGAGACCCAAGGATTACTGAGCGAAACAGACAAACTGTCCTCCATGAGGATTATGACCGTAGTGGAAGGCTTCCTGCCTTGCAGGAGAGAAGCTAATATTTCCTAAATTTTCTGTTTTTAAAAGCCCTTTTTACACTATCCAAGGGTGTTTATCCTCTTAGTCATCCTTTTATAAGGAGATCGGTGTGTAGAACCTAACGGCATGTCTTATGTGGGGTGTCTTTTCCCACCCCTTTCTCCTGTCCAACAAGAAAGCTGTAAAGCCTTCTCTTGTTTCTTTTCAACTCTAAATTGCAATGAAAAGCAGCACACTGTGATATTTTTTTTAAATACTTAAACCTCCAGTTTGTTAGACATTTAGAACAATAGCTCTGGAGTGCAAAGATGTTACATCATTGACCCAAAATGCATTGCACATGCAAAGCAATGTTTAGCCTTCTTAAGTCACAATATAAGCTAAACATTCTGCTTCTAAAACAATAAAAATATTTCATGTGTTTTTACAGCAGAGGCCACAAGCGGAAATAGTCAGGGATCCTTTTAACAAAGTTGGTAATTTATTTTCAGCTGAAAAATAACTTCTTTTTTGTTTTAACCTTAAATAGTAAATGTCATTTACTTTCTGTTGATTGGCTTCTTTGAGCAAACATTCCTGAAACAAATCTAATCTGCCTCTACATGCAGGGTCACTGTGACTGAATTAGCAGAAGTGCTCTTGTCTCTATCAGCACACAGAACTGTGAGACGCTCAGTCTTTTAATGGCTCAACAATTATTCCCTCAAAAGGGGTACTCCAGCAATTTCATACTGCACTTAAATGGCTGAAATTCAATCAGCAGAGGCTGACATATCCTGACTTTAAACCATGTCAACACAGGAGGCATAACATAAGCAGCACATTAGCAGCTCCGGGGTTCCGTCTTATTCTACACAGTATGCAGGTGCGGGTTTTCAGCGACTTGGCTTCACTCAGAGCCTCATTCGCAATGATTTTAGTTATGCGTGTGAAATGGAAGAAAATGGACTTGAAGTACAAACGCACCTTTCTGGCCACCAAACGTGTGCACCAAATAAAACACAAAAACTGTTGTGCTCCCTAAATAGAAAGCTGAACTGATTAAAACAGGAGCATATCTGTTCCATCAGAGATCAGATGGACGACTGGAACCCATGCATGAAATACTTTCTCTGTAGGCAGGCCATACATCCCTAGTCTGGATCACGCCCCCAACATGCCAGATCCTAAATTTCCCATTATGCAACTTTTACAGGCTTTATGCAGGCTTTTACAACCATAAATAAAGCAAGTGTGACTTATTTCAAAGTAAATCGCTGGAGTGTCCCTTTAAAGAAACCAGCTTTATTCCAACAAAAGCTATTGTTGTGTATTCTCACGGCGTATTTCAAAAAAAATATCTCAAGAGCAAGATAATGTAAGACCTGAGCCGTTTCATTTCTTCTCCCTCTGTTGTTGAAAATCAAAACAATTCTAAAATCCATATACTGTATTATTTTGAAAAACTCTCACGCAGATGCAGTAACATCTCATGTTTTGGTTTCCATCTCTAAGGTATTTGAAATACACCAAACCAATATGAAGGCGTACTGCGAGTGAAGGCAGTGAGTTGGTTGTTACTCATCAGGCAATAATCTCACCAGTGTGATAAACTGGTTAATCGCTGTCCTTCAACCCCACACTCTGTTTTTTTCTCCCTTTATTAAGCACACAAAAAAAAGACAATCAGTGTTTAGAAAAAGCAGTAAGACTTAAGAAAAATGAAGTAAAACAGTCAGGCAGTATTCAGAGCATTCGCAGCACAGTAAAAGAAGGTTTTTTTGTTTAGGCACTCGATTAAGTAACTATGTGTCGTTTTTCATAACCAGTGTTGATTTGCTCACTTGTCGAACAACTGTTAAAGAGCCCTGGATTGCTCTTGCCCTATTTTCTCATTATAGTGGTGATTATGGTAATGGGCTTGTTTGTGTTTGTGCCATACATAAGGACAGTGTAAGCATAAGTGTGTGTGTGTGTGTTTGTATTTGCGTGAAAGAGTGTGAGAAGTAAATACTGTGGAACTAATGAAATTACAGACACTGATTACGTCTCCATTCCTCACACGTTTGTGAATTAAGTGCCAATTTCTCTTTGTACAGACTTGGGCTTTGCCTCTTGAAACACACAGAGAAAGATATCAAAATGTACATGCAGCTGAAGACACCAAGAATAACAACAACAATGGATTCCCTGTGTAAATGAAACAGTCACAGAGCCTCAGTTAAAAATAGAAAAAGAAAATTGGCCTCAAAAATGGCATTTCTCTGTTAAAATAACCCATTTAAAAGGCATCAAGTCCTCAGATTGCTTGAAATCCCATCTAAAACTAAATTCACATAATTTCATTCCACCTTTTAGGAAACAATATCACTACCTGAACTTTGCTGATGTTCTTTTTCTTTATGTTTACATTTTGATGAGTGATCCAAATAGGCTGGTACGTACTCTCCGTTTAAGAATATATAAATAAACCACAGCACTGCCGCTCTATAGCTACCACTTGATGTGAGAGTCACAGTGGACAGATATATGTGAGGTAACTACCATTATGTTCTAATTAAAAGTTGATCACAGGCTGCTAATTTTAATATTCAGTAATTATTGTACTTATTTGATCATACTGTAATTTGAGTGAAGAAGTGATCCTAATGTTGTGGAAGGAAAAAAGTTAGACAATAAAGTCCTTTAACATAACAACCTCAGTAAGGAATAATAATCAATGTGCTCTTGTGCCACATGAATAAATGTGACTTGTTTGCTTTGGAGAGGTTCATATGGATCCTGCTGCTGTCTGATATGTAGGCAAATAGGAGTAAAGGAAAAACTTCTACAAACAGCTGGAAGTAACTAATAGATTAGCTGCAATTCAAGTTGTCATCATGTTGCCATTACTGGTGAGTCTTGTTAATCTAACCTGTTACAGTGACTTTAAGGCAGTAACTGTTCAGGTTATATGTAATAATTTTATAATAAAACAAATCAGGAAAAACGTAACATACACGACAGGAAAAGGATGACAAAGTGTGAAAGGTGTTTCTGGACCAACATTCCTGCTGAAATGTTGGGACAGTCATATTTCCAGATTTGATTCTGTGCACAGAATGAAACCTATTTCACAAAGCAGGGGCTCTTAGGCTTTGAATGATCAGCAGTGGTCGAGGATCTCATACGTACTTTTAATTGTTGTCCTGTCCAGAGCTGACAGAGTCAAATTTGATGACTGACATTAATTTCCCTGCTGTTTAGCATATCTTAGCACAAAGCCAGGGAATAACAAGAAAACAGTAGAGCAGCTTTGTCTATAAAATATTGAGCTTTTAATTAAATAAAATTTACATGACCGTCATTACAAGAATTATATGAGAATTTTATGAGAATCTTGCTTACTGGAAATTAGCTTAGCTTAGAGTAAGACTGAACAAAGCCACCTCTTGTATTAGCATCATACTTGGCACAGATGTGGAAATGGCACCAAAACGCAGAACTATTTATTAGGGTATGAAAGTATTTGTGTTGTTTTAGTGATCTTGGATGATCTGGTGGGCACTAAGAGTTGCATCACTCCTGTGATTATGAATGTTCACATGAATCTTCACATTCTCCTTTTGTAAGGTTCCAAACCAGCCTCTTTAACAGCATGTAACTTGAATGGAATCCAACCATTCTCTTTTTAAGTCAACATAACTGATAAATGATTTCAATGATTTTCACGTTTACTCAACTATCTGAAGTGAAAGGAAATTTGTGAATTTAGTTTCAGGGTGGATTTATATGGCACCCTCACTAATGATTAACACTCATCACAGTGAAACAGTGAATTCAGTCATGTCCACATTGGAAAGCGTGACTTTGCTAATGCTGAGAGACGAGAGTCGTTCATGTTAATATCAAATAGCAACTTTTCAAGTTGAGGTTTTAAGGTGCTTTTTTAAAGGGTTTTGTTATCCTCTTTGTTTTCTCAGACAATGAAGGAACATGTGATTACTCAGTTAAACACATGACAACGTAAAAAAAAACAACATTCATTATAAACATAGTCACAACATTTTTTGTTTGAAATAATACAGTGAATAAAACTAAAGATAAATCTGGTGGATGCCCAACCCACGTCACCCCCCTGAATACCACGTCTGTTAAAGGCATTAGTCACACGCATTTAACAGTTTCGGTCTGGATCCCAAAGCCAATTAAAAGCTGTAAGATGCTTTCATCACTTCAGCTCTTTTTGATGTCGCTGTCAAACTGGTCAGCAGGGAAGACGTCGGCCCCCAAACCACATCCTAAATTAATTGCACTCTGAAACATTCACGTAACTGACACTTAACTCCATTTCACATTTAATGCCCAGATCCCCACCTACAACAGTATGACTACACACACACACACACACACACATACACACACACACACACACACACACTAGATGTGGTATATATATATATATATATATATATATATATATATATATATATATATATATATATATATACCACATCTATCCCAGCCAGCCTCATTACATAGATGGACACTGATTTCCAGCAGGTATGATGCACATAAGGTACGTGTTAGTTCCTTTTTTTGTGTGGGGAGGGGGAGGGGTGAGGGGGATAAGTTATTCACAAACTGTAAACATCAACAGAGACTCAAAAGTGACATCACTGATTAAGTAAATAAGAAAAGTGCATAAAGTAGATTACAATATGTTTTACCTTGCTGGAAAGAATGCATTTAACAGAAGAATTTCACAGCAAAAATACACAAAGAATATCTTTTTGGTGCATGGATCTTGACATTTTGAATTTCTGATTAAAAAATGAGGCATAATATTAACACTTTTACCTAGAAAATGGCTCAAATTTCACATAGAAAAAGGTCACATGTTTCTCCAATGAAACCCTTCAAGTCATTTGACATGAAGCCTCTCCTTCATCAGATGACCCTCCTTTTCACTACACAAAGCCTTTTTTTTTCCCCTGACAGAACAGGCAGCTCCTCACCTCCAAATGTAAAAGCCGATGGAAGGGAAATCTTGCTTTCAGACACAAATTGCATGCTATTATCAAATTGCACCTCCAAAACAGAAATTGCACTCATTATTGCAGCCTGCGACAATGCAGGCACTCCCATTCCCCTCCACCATTAATCCCCATCCTCCACCTTCCCAGCTTCCTCTCTGATAATAAGCCACTGATTCGGGATCAGCTGCAGCCGGTTGGCACTGTGTGGTTGGCACTGAGGAAGATGTTCCTGCTGTTCTGTAATCAGACTGAGCTGTAACGGCACTGAGTGAAAAGAACCACCAAACACTGCTCACATTTTCTCTAACCAAGGCCTTTCTGCCATTTCTCTGACTCAAACTGAACAATCTGTATTCTCATCAGAGCACACAATAAGAGGTCGGACGTCAGGAAAAAAATGCACATTTTAAAGGGAAGGTAGGAAACCCAGGAAGCACTGATTCTGTGATTTGATGTTCAAAATAAGTCTTGATGTGAAAGTAAACATGGGCTTGAATTTATTTCAAATTTAGTGGTAAGAAAGAAGTAAGCTTGCTGACGCCTTTTTGGACAGTTTTCCTCTATATTTAATTCTACCAAAAACAGTCAAGCGAGACAAACCTGTTATGTAAGTTTCTTTAACTGGAGCTTAGCTGTGTGAACAGTCTATAAGCAGCAGCTGATTTCTATAGGATTTGTAATTATTGTTAATTTCATTTATACAAACTGTTTCTTAGACTATAAGCTTGCCTGTGAACACGAAACTCAAAACCTTGTAAAGTTTTACATCAATAAAGTTTAATAAGGCTGTGATTAAAAGCTTTCAGATCAAAATGTAATCTTTGGGTTTTAACCAGTTATGACTCTTATATTTGATAGGCTGGAGAACTGATGAGAAAAAAAAATGTGCCTCATATACCTTTATATTTTCCTATTCCAGCTCTGTTTATCTAATATTTACTTGACAATAGCTCATAATGTTTAGGTCATATTTATCCAGAAATATAGAAAATTCCATGTCCTGGATTTTCTAACATTTCTGCATTTTTCTCATGAAACATAAAATTAACTTGACTTATTTTTAACTATATTTAGCCCACTTTAAACCCACATCTCCAAATATTCCTTTGACATAAAACTCACCAAATCAGTGTTTACTGGAATAGGTCAACATGCACTTCTGAGTTTTGTCAGGTTAACTGACCCTGAAACAGATTTAGCACCAGTGTGTTAGCTGAACATTAAATCTGTGTTTGGCTCAGCAGATCCTGATTCAGTGGCTGTGTTGACACAACTTACTGGAGCCATTCATTCATATTCTCTGAGAATACTGCAGGTTACATGAATGACAGATAAAACAGAACAAAATCCTGTGAGCTAACCTACCAGTCAAACAAAATGTGGATGAGAAGGAACCAAAGAGTAATAAAATAAAAACTCAAGCAGCTCAAACCAAGAGGGTGGTGGTGGGAGGATGATTCTGATACTGGGGCACTGTGGGTGATGTAGTCCACGTCACATGGCCAGAGCTCGGGCCTTGGCAGCTGCTGCCTGCGCCCTCTGCACGGCTCCTTGGCTGTTCTCTCGCTTCATCAACTGGTTGGTCTCAAACAGGCCCTCGTGGCTGCCACCTCCTCCTCCAGGGCCTCCATCCACAAACACCAGCACTCCTGCACCACATAAAATTTTCATCATGCATTTTATCAAAGCAAACAGGTACAGAGTAACCTGACTAACAGCCATACTCAAGACACAACTCACTTCATCAAACAAGTGACACGTGGCCAGAAGTGTCAGATCTGGCTGCCTTTATGGACTGTTTTGAATTTTCTGTCTCTGAAAATAACTGCCTGCTTTAGGAGGAAATGTAATTGCTGCCTGGATTAATGCTCACTGGCAGCGTGTCATGTTCTTGTGCTGCACAGAAGTCAGAAGGAGGGGGTTCAAAGGGTGGATGGTCCATGTACATAGCACAGACTTTGCCACTGAAGGCTGCTTTCACATCTTTGGGACAAGTTGCCTGGCAACTAGTGGGGACTCCAGCAGGTTATTTGTAGCCCGCCCACCTAACAGCCCCTAAAACGACAGACTGTCATCTTTACGCTTGTGCTTCATACAGATTTAATAAACAAGAAACAAAGTGTTAGCTTTGGCTTTAAATGAGGTGACAGGCAGTTGTTTTTTGTTACCTTTGGGCACATCCAGGAGAGCAGTTTTCACCTCTTACAGTGTTTATGCTAAGCTAAGCAACTGGTCCCATCTAATGCAACAAGAGATTAAATCAATTTAGTTTCCAGCATGTTGAAAATTGCCTCAGGGTTTAGGAGATCATGGTATTTCTCTTTAAGCACATAAAAATAAAACAATGACTTTTTAAAAAGGTTAAAACTTGATGCATTACCTCAGACAAAAATGAAATGAGCATCAGAATGGGGAAGAAAGGTGATTTAAATAACTTTGAATGTGGCATAGTTGTTGATGCCAGATGGGCTGGTCTGAGTATTTCAGAAACTGCTGATCTGCTGTGATTTTCCTGTACATACATCTCTTGAATTTACAGAGAATGGTCCAAAAAAAAAGAATTCTGTAGGCAGAGATGCCAGAGGTCAGAAAAAATGTCCAGACTGCTTTGAGCTGACAGGAAGGCAAAAGTAACTCAAATAACTTGTTACAACTAAGGTATGCAGAAGAGCATCGCTGAACAAACAACACGTTGAACCTTGAAGCAGACGGCAGCAGGAGAAGAGCACACCGGTTGCCACTCCTGTCAACTAAGAACAGGAAACAGTTCACATGGGCTCACCAAAATTAGACAACAGAAGATTGGACAAAATGTCATCTGGTCTGATTAGTGTCAATTTCTGCTGTGACATTTAACCTAAATTGCATGAAACCATGGATCCATCCTGCTTTGTATCAACAGTTCAGGCTACTGGTAGTGTTATGGTGTGTGTGTGTGTGTGTGTGTTGGAGGGGTGATGATTACTTTGGGTCCCTTAGTACCAACTGAGTAGCATTTAAATGCCACAAAACACCTGAGTATTGATGTTAGCCATGTCTCTCCCTTTATGACTACAGTTTACTGATCTTCTGATGACTGCTTCAAGAAGGATAATGCACCCTGTCACAAAGCTCAAATGATTTCACACTGAACTGGCAATGAGTTCACTGTACTCAAATGGCCACCTCAGTCACCAGATTTCAATCCAACAGAGGCCCTCTGGGATGTGGTGGAATGGGAGATTCACATCATGGATGTGCAAACGACAAATCTACAGCAACTGTGTGATGCTGTCAATTGTCTAAAATCTCTGAGGAATGTTCCAAGCACCTTTTTAAATCTATGCCACAGAGAATTAAAGGCGTTCTGAAGGGAAAAACCTAGTCTAAACCAGCACTGTCAAGGTGTACCTAATAAATTATCCTTTTAATGTATATGATGTAATTAAACTATTTAAGCCTGTTTTTACTATTGTTTGACTTTTAAGCTCATGAGCCTAAAAATTGCATTATTTTTTTGCCAACCTCCTGTGGCAGATCTTAACAACAATCACAAGCACCACCCAAGGATCTGAGGCTGCATCGTAAAGCTGTTGCAACTCAACAATATAGCAAAGAGCTCTTTGGATTAGTTCAAGGCCGAGTAGCAATAGAAAAATGTGTGACACTGATTTTTGGTGTGCTACCGAATACAGGAAAAATGCAATAATTGACACATGATATAAAAACAAGACCACAAACTATAGAACTGCTACTAAGAGGACAGATATAAACAACAACAAAGTTCTGGTCCTAAATGTGGTTATAACAAAGCATAGCAATAAATTTCATTTAGTTAAATTCTTCTTTTGAAAAAATTACATCATCACCTCAACTGGCACATTGGACAATATTCATCTACACAAAAATGCATTTAAACCGCTGCTTGGCCCAGCTCTGATTTCTGGTTCTCGCCTGTCAGGAAACTGAAGGAATCTTTATGTTCCATCTCTATTTTCACAAGCACAAAAAAATCACCACTTGTCACAGTGACACACCGATTTGCTCTCTCCACACAACAGCCTTCAAATATAAAATGTGTTGATTACCTACAGAGACTCTGTGCCCAGACACATGGTAGCTTCAGACCAGACAATTAGCACATTTCACTGTTGAATATAATTAAAAACACGAAGTATCTGAAATCTCAGACAGATAAACCACTTTGAGACTGAAAACATACATTTGAAGTATTGCCTTAATTTAATATAAACTTAAAAAATTACAAAAAGCATAAACATTAAAGTTCAACAAGTTAATACTAAATAATTCATACTAATTGAATCCAACTCACCTGATACATCATATTTAAGAGTTACAAGAATTCAATTCAATTTTATTTATATAGCGGCAAATCACAATAAACAGTTGCCTCAAGGTGCTTTATATTGTATGATAACTACCCTACAATAATTACAAAGAAAACCAAACAGTCAAAAAGGCCCCCTTTGAGCAAGCACTTGGCAACAGTGGGAAGGAAAAACTCCCTTTTAACAGGAAGAACCAGGCTCAGGAAGGGGCAGTCATCTGCCACGACTGGTTGGGGTAGAGGGGTGAGAGATAGGATAAAAGACACACTGTGAAAGAAAGCCAGATATTAATAATAACTAATGATTAAATGCAGAGTGGGGTATAAACAGAGTGAAAAGAGGTGAATGAAAAGACTCATGGCTAGATAAAGCTGGGTATCATCTGCATAACAATGAAAACTTATGCCTAAAGGAAGCATTTATAGTGTAAATAAAATTGGTTCTAGCACAGAACCTTGAGGAACTCCACAATTAACCTTAGTGTGTGACCCCCCATTTACATGCACAAATTGGAGTCTATTAAATGAATATGATTCAAACCACTGCAGCACAGTACCTTTAATGCCTATGACACGCTCTAATCTATATAATAAAATATTATGGTCAAAAGTATTGAAAACTGCACTGAGGTCTAACAGGACAAGTGCAGAGATGAGTCCACTGTCAGAGGCCATGAGAAGATCATTTGTAACCTTCACTAATGCTGTTTCTGTACCGTGATGAATTCAGAAACCTGACTGAAACTCTTCAAATAAACCGTTCCTCTGCAGATGATCAGTTAGCTGTTTTACAGCTAGTCTTTCAAGGATTTTTGAGAGAAAAGGAAGATTGGAGATTGGTCTATAATTAGCTAAGACAGCTGTGTCAAGTGATGGCTTTTTAAGTAATGGTTTAATTACAGCCACCTTGAAGGCCTGTGGTACATACAGTGCCTTGCGAAAGTATTCGGCCCCCTTGAACTTTTCAACCTTTTGCCACATTTCAGGCTTCAAACATAAAGATAGAAAATTTTTATTTTTTGTGAAGAATCAACAACAAGTGGGACACAATCGTGAAGTGGAATGAAATTTATTGGATGTGTCAAACTTTTTTAACAAATAAAAAACTGAAAAGTGTGGCGTGCAATATTATTCGGCCCCCTTGCGTTAATACTTTGTAGCGCCACCTTTTGCTGCAATTACAGCTGCAAGTCTCTTGGGGTATGTCTCTATCAGTTTTGCACATCGAGAGACTGAAATTCTTGCCCATTCTTCCTTGCAAAACAGCTCGAGCTCAGTGAGGTTGGATGGAGAGCGTTTGTGAACAGCAGTCTTCAGCTCTTTCCACAGATTCTCCATTGGATTCAGGTCTGGACTTTGACTTGGCCATTCCAACACCTGGATACGTTTATTTGTTTATTGTAGATTTGGCTTTATGTTTTGGATCATTGTCTTGTTGGAAGATAAATCTCCGTCCCAGTCTCAGGTCTCTTGCAGACTCCAACAGGTTTTCTTCCAGAATGGTCCTGTATCTGGCCCCATCCATCTTCCCATCAATTTTGACCATGTTCCCTGTCCCTGCTGACGTAAAGCAGGCCCACCATGCCACCATGTTTGACAGTGGGGATGGTGTGTTCAGTGTGATGAGCTGTGTTGCTTTTATGCCAAACAGTTTAATTTTGGTTTCATCTGACCAGAGCACCTTTTTCCACATGTTTGGTGTGTCTCCCAGGTGGCTTGTGGCAAACTTTAAATGAGACTTTTTATGGATATCTTTGAGAAATGGCTTTCTTCTTGCCACTCTGCCATAAAGGCCAGATTTGTGCAGTGTACGACTGATTGTTGTCCTATGGACAGACTCTCCCACCTCAGCTGTAGATCTCTGCAGTTCATCCAGAGTGATCATGGGCCTCTTGGCTGCATCTCTGATCAGTCTTCTCCTTGTTTGAGATGAAAGTTTAGAGGGACGGCCGGGTCTTGGTAGATTTGCAGTGGTCTGATACTCCTTCCATTTCAATATGATTGCTTGCACAGTGCTCCTTGAGATGTTTAAAGCTTGGGAAATCTTTTTGTATCCAAATCCGGCTTTAAACTTCTCCACAACAGTATCTTGGACCTGCCTGGTGTGTTCCTTGGTCTTCATGATGCTCTCTGCACTTGGAACAGAACCCTGAGACTATCACAGAGCAGGTGCATTTATACGGAGACTTGATTACACACAGGTGGATTCTATTTATCATCATCAGTCATTTGGGACAACACTGGATCATTCAGAGATCCTCACTGAACTTCTGGAGTCAGTTTGCTGCACTGAAAGTAAAGGGGCCGAATAATATTGCACGCCCCACTTTTCAGTTTTTTATTTGTTAAAAAAGTTTGACACATCCAATAAATTTCATTCCACTTCACGACTGTGTCCCACTTGTTGTTGATTCTTCACAAAAAATAAAAATTTTCTATCTTTATGTTTGAAGCCTGAAATGTGGCAAAAGGTTGAAAAGTTCAAGGGGGCCGAATACTTTCGCAAGGCACTGTAGCCATCTAATAAAGACAGATTGATGGCAGCACGGTGGCGTGCTCCATTCGATTCCACCCGTGTCTTCTCTCCGTGGGTTTCCTCTGAGTACTCCGGTTTCCTCCCACAGTCCAAAGACATGCAATTACTGGGCTTAGGTTAATAGGTCATTCTAAATTGCCCATAGATATGAATGTGAGTGTGAATGGTTATCTGTCTCTCTGTGTTGGCCTTGCGAAGGGCTGGCTACCTGTACAGGGTGTACCCTGCCCCTTGCCCTGTGCAGCTGGGATAGGCTCCAGCCCCCCGCGACCCTGAACAGGATAAGCGGAAGAGAATGGATGGATGGATGGTTAAAATTTTATTTGTGAAGAAATTTATGAAGTCATTACTAGTTAAAGTTAAAGGAACACTTGGCTCAACATAGCTCTGACTCTTTGTCAGCCTGGCTACTGTGCTGAAAAGAAACCTGGGGTTGTTATTTTCTTCGATTAGTGATGAACTGTAAGATGTCCTAGCTTTACAGAGGGCTTTTTTATAGAGCAACAAACTCTTTTCCAGGCTAAGTGAAGACATTCTAAATTAGTGAGAATCCATTTCCTCTCCAGGTTACGGGTTATCCTCTTTAAGCTGCACATTTGTGAGTTTTACCACCAGGCCCTTCTGATTTGAAGTGCCTGCACTTCTGAGTTGTTCATTTGGTTCCCACCTATAAAACTGTCCTGAAGGGAACAAGTGAATTGAATTGAACTGAATGTAGCTTTGGCCTCCAAAGCTACAAACAGGCTACATTTATTACAAATATTGTTACTGCAAAGGTGGCCGAGGAGTAACTGAACATCTGACACAAACAGCAGGAAAATGCGGGAGGGACAAGAGAAGAAGCCATGCTGCTAGTGAATCGGCTAAGAGCTAAGCTAAAGCTAAGCTAGCAAATTCCTAAAAACACACAAAGTGAATAATATGAATATGATTTGCAAGTGATTCAGCAGGAAGTGTACTTTGGATAAAGCAAATGAAGATTACACTGTGAAATATTTCATTATCTAGATTAATTGAGACACACAGATTAAACAGCTAACAGATGCAGGAAAACACCGCTGTGCGGGAACAGGAAGTGATACGATACTGCAGTGAGATCCAACACTCACAGTGCAGAGTATCTGAAAACTAAGATCCTGTCAGTGTCAGTATGGTACAAATTCTCTGTGGAATGTAATATTGGGTATCAGAATATGAGTTGAGCTGAGTATGAGAATATGACGTCTTACCATAGCCATCCACACAGCCGCTTTTAAACTCGCCTTCAAACTTCATGCCATCAAAGCGAGTAAAGACGCCGACACCTTGAAACTTCCCCTGTACAAATTCCCCTTCATACCTAAAAAATAATTCACATAAAAATGCATTAACATGAAAGCGAGAGGCACATTCCAGTACTGCAATAGCAGCACTGCAAAAGAGAAAAGGAACACAGAGGTGAGTAAGGAAGGACATTTTGTGTATGATTTTAAACTTACAAAACATACGGAAGTTTTATTGAATCACTAATTCTGTCCTTGAATATTTAAATTATGAACAGAACAAAAGGACAAAAAGCTTTTGGACTAAAAACTGCACTAAAGGCTCAAACCTTTCCATAAATGTGTGTCCTCTAAAGTTCAGAGGCAGCAGAAAAATGCAGAGTATTTCAAAGTTTCTTTTAAGAATTTAAAATATGAAATGCTTTTTTTGTGTTTTTTAAAAAGCCAACTGTTGGCATCTCAACATTTCCCCCAGTGGAGAAAAAGAATGTGTTGACTGGAAATTGCAATCAATAAAACAATATGTGAAAGAGCACAACAAAGTCATGTATGAAACATCGTGAATCCATCGATAGTGCTGGTGGTGTTGGGTGTAAGGCATTGCAAAGTAATGCATTAGAAATTTTTAAAATTATAATATGTAACTTAATTGATTAGTTTTACAATTCAAGTAATGACCTATTCAGTAACTTTTTCCAGTACACAGCCCATTACTCAAGTTCCCTGTTCCTTTTGTTGTTACAAAAATAAGAACAAAAAAAAGAAAATTCCAAATACACTGGCTTCTGTCTCTCTTCTGGCTCACAGCTAGCTAGTGAAGCATCAGAAGCACCTTAAAGCACCTTCAGGCCAAAAACAGCTCCAAGTACAGCTCTGACATGATAGCAGGTGTCAAAAGGTGTGAGATCCCCCAGCTTATCTCTATCCAGTATCTCTATCCAGCCTTTCTTATGGTTAGAGTAGCACAGAGTGCTATAACAAAGTATATGTATATGCGATTTATCTAACAGTTACTCATGCATTATTCTAATCAAATATAATTATAATCAGATATAAATCTAATCAATGTAATGAAGGAGTGTGCATATGGGCAAATGAGTATAAAAGGGGGCTGTTAGGAAGGTTTGGGTTTCGTCCTCTAGAGAGCAACATCTGAAGAAGGGATTTCAGAGTTAAAAATTTTAGCAAGAAGTGTGAGAGGATTTATCACTGCCAAACCATGGTGGACTTAATAGTTGGAATTATAATTTTGGGCTTTTTCGTTATTTGTGTTGGATTAAATTCTGAAAGGAGTTGGAAGGTCTTTGTAGTGTGTCACTGCTTCCCCATTTGGACCTCATCAGGCGTGGCCCAGAAAGGATTGTGTCTCTGACCTAGGCGTACCCTCTCTCCTTTCTCTCATTCATCACAAAACCAGTATCAGACATCAGCATTAGCATACAGGAGAGTAGATTAGTTAGGTTAAGACACAAGACCCCACGATTAATGAAAATATAAAATAAACGTGGAAGTCAGGATAATATTGCAGCCCCATTTCATAATAGAAAACCCTTCAGCAGACATCTGATTACCTTCTGCAAAACTATTTTGCCCTAATTTGAAGGCCTTGACCTTCAAATACCTTTAGTCACCCCTGGGCTAATAAAGATTTAATCCATATTTCAGCAAAAATATTGTCTCCCCTCTTAAAATAATGGCCAAAGTCATTTTTTCAGGTATTTCAGAAAAAAAAACTGAACAAAACATTGAAATTATGATGATTTATGCAAAAAATAAAACATTTGTTAAAAAACTTAGGCCATTATTTTAAGAGGGTGAAGATATGTTTTCACTATTAACAATACGCGTTAATATAGTATGTACTATTTATGGCCATGAGTAATCCCGACCAACATGATAGGCACACAATCGGAAGTTGGCATCACAGGATGATAAGTAAGGCTGCAGCCTAGAAGTGTTGTTATTATAAATAGACCAACTCTTTACCTAAAAATCTGGGATTCTTTGGTGTCTATAGATGGAAAAGGTAAAACCTCACGGGTGGCTGGATGGATGGATTGATGGTCATTTTGCTGTAATACTGTTAACAAACAAACAAACAAACAGACAAAAAACATACCAAAAACAATACCCACTCCCCTCTCTGTAACAATCACCTCAAGGCTTTTTATATTCTAAGGTAAAGACCTTACAGTAATGCTATTTAATTAAGCTTTCGCTTTGCCTTTGCTAAATTGCTTAAATAAAATATTCTGCATTTGATTCTCTAAAATTGTGTACATTCCCTTTTTAACTCTTTGTGTAACAGTAAAGGTACAGTAAACTCTTCAGTGGTCTTACAGGTTACTCGAGCCCTTTAGAAAGTAATAGATCCCTGGAGCCTATTCTTTTCCTGGCCGTAATAACCTCATTGAGAGGAGCTGCTGTTAATGGGTGTGGCTGAAGAAATGCACTTGACCTACAAGGCCACTCAGGAAGTGTTTTGTCAAAGGATTAGTGGCGTCAGCATCTGAAGGTAGGCGATTAGAGATAGGTGAGACTCCTCACCACTGGCTTAAACCAGTTCCTGCATTACCTTTTGGGGAATACCCTTTGGAATCAGAAAGTCAAACCCTTTAAACGGAGAGCTGGGCCAGACTTTGTGTAAAGGGTACTGGCTGATCCATAAGTGGCACCCAAACAGTGACCTGACAATGTCATGGTTGTGGGCCGGGGGCCCAGATTCTAGGTTTTATGGTTTCTTATTGTTTAGATCCTCAGTTCCACTTCCTGTTTTATTTTGTTAGTATCTTGTTTCTTGTGTGTTGTATTTAGTTTTGCTTCCCCCTGCCTCGTCTGCGTGTTTGTGTTCAGCTGTTTCCCCACCTGTTGTCACTGCCCTCATTTACCCTTGTGTATTTATTGTCTGTCCTGGTCTTTGTCCTTTGTCGGGTCCTGAGTCTCTATACGTTTAGGGTAACGTTCGCGCTGAGTGTTTTTTGAGTTTTTGAGTTTCGGGTTTCAAGTGTTTAGTTTTCGTGTAGCTGGCCCCTGTCCAGCGCAGGTTCTCTCGAGTTGTGTTCAATAAAGATTAAAAACATATCCTGCTCCTGCCCTGCGTCCTGCTTTGAGGTCCTCCCTGCCCTGCCTGCATCACCCAGCCGTGACAGACAAAGGGGGAGAGTTGGGTTCACGAAGATCTACAGTGGCAAAAAAAGCCATTGTCTTTTGTTGCCAAAGGAGGCAACCAACAGGGCATCAACCTGATTGATAGAATAAGGCAAGAAAACTAGGAGGTGAAGTTGACTAACCCTCGAAAATTGCCAGGGGCAGGCAGATGGAATAGCACACTACCTAATATTTGGCTATGCAATGAAGTAAAGTTGGTCAGATAATAATTCACCAATTGGCCAGTTGGAGGTCACTAAAGCTAATATTGAATCGGTGTGTAACTTTGCAAAAACAACCAAATTACCAATCATTTATAGATAATTGGGAACGTTTCTGGGGAAAACCTGGTCTTGTTAGGAGAGACGGCATCCATCCCACTTTGGATGGAGCAGCTCTCATTTCTAGAAACCTGGCCAAATTTATTAAACGCCCCAAAACAGGGGGGGACTGCCCAGTGTTGAGACCAGGAAGCAGAGTTGCAGTCTTACACCATCCATAGCATCCACAGCAATGAGTGTCCACAGCCTTTTGTAAAATGTAGTGGGGGCTCTGTCATGTTTTGAGGCAGCATTTCAGCCAGTGGTACTGGGTATCTTGTTGAAATGGATGGAATTATGAACACATAAAGGTACAGTTTGATCCACCATGCAGCACCATTTAGAAACTCTCTGACTGGCAACAGCTTCGTTTTTCAGCATGGAAATGATCACAAACACAGTGAACCATACCTGGATAGCAAAAAACAAACAAACAACGGAACACTATCAGTCAGGAATTGACCTTCTCAGAGCCCAGACCTCAACATTACTGACCCAGTGTGGGATCAGCCAGAATCCAAAGAAAGGCTTTGAATGTCTTTCAAGAAGTCTGGAGAACGATTCCTGAAGACTACTTAAAGAAATGCGAAGAAAGTTGCCTCTGAGATTTCAGGCTGTGTTGAAGAATAAATATGGTCATACCAAATATTGACTTTTGAGCTCATCAGAACTGTACAAACTCTCTTTTTGCCTTTTATACTGTATTTCCATGTATGCTCACATGTGTCAATAAATCACTGCAATTTCCTAACAAACTATAAAGAAATGAACAGTGACTTTTCCACAGTACTGTATGTGTCATTTTCTTTCTTAAATAGTACAGTAATGTGATATATAATGTAATCTGAAGACATCTGGATGACTTCAAAATTAAAGGTTGAATATACTGTACCTTACACTAGGAAACAAACAGCAAGAAAACTTTGAAATCCCCAAATATTCTTTTTCACATCTCAAAGCATCTTAATGAAATTAAAATGATTGGTGATGTCATTACAGTTTTTATGTTAAACGTAATCTGAGCTGATTATATATGCAATATATTGTTTAATAATATGATAATAATCTTACACTGTTTTCATACCTATAATCTGTTACTACTGACCCAGTCTGTTTAATTAAACCACACAGTATTGTAATGAAAGAGCAAGAGCCAGATCTGTGCTGCATTGTACTCACTGCGTTACAGTAAGCTTAGTATGAATCTAAGTGCATAATGTCAGCCTTTTTAACACACACAGCATGAACACAATTACTTCAGTGTCAAACAGGCATAAATTAACAAAAGGCTGAACTGCAAGAGAGCAAAGTAGGGTTAAAACATCTGCAGGATAAGAATAATGATAACAACAATCTGAAAGTCAAATTCATTTATAACAGCCTCTTGAGTGTTTTTCATCTGCATCTTTTCTTTAGAGCGATTGTGTGCGCAAAACACCAGCAGTGCAACAGGAGATTTGCTCCTTTTTCAAACAACTCCGGGCTTTCAATTAAACTTATTGGAGCTTCTGTGAATTCAAGCTGAGTACAGAACTCATCTAAACAAAAAAAAACTTCTCAGAAGTCGACGGGCATGGACTGAAAAGATTTTTTTTCTTCTGTTTATTATTCACTGAACCTTTAAATATTATTCACTTAGCCTCAAATACATAGTTTAGTGTTTCCAAAGCCCTTGAAGAATTAATCAGATGTTTTGTCCAAATAAAAATACTACAGATGGCATTGAACAGGCAATCATCTGCTTCTTTATTCTATGCTGTGCTCTACTTGAACACTTCACCTTCTCTTGAATCAACTGCATCTCTATTGGGCTGATATCTTTTTTATATATATCTTGGGTGACAAAGCCAACTGAGAGATACAAATAAAATTCTTGTATGAGGAATAAATAAAGGGAAGCAACCAACAATAAACTACTTCAAAAACAATCCGAGGTTCAACATATTGAGGCGATGAAAGTGCTCAAAGTATTCTGAGGTTAAAACATTTTTTTAACTGCACAGGCCATTGTGCCTGCATATCGCTCTGTATTTCATTCTCTGCTTATTTCTTTTTTTTTTAAGGCTGAGAAACTAAATAATAAAATTCTTTAATGTCTTATTTCATTATATGTAAAGACACAAACTGAATGAATCAACCATCTTCCTGCTGTTAATTTTAGAGACTAGATTTCACAATCTACTACACTATACTGCCAAAAGTATTCACTTGTCTGCCTTCACATGCATATGAACTTGAGTGACATCCCATTCTTAATCCATGGGGTTTAATATGATGTCGGCCTACCCTTTGTCACAGTGGCCTCGACCTCGTAGATTCTGCTGGGGAGAGAGAGGTCCGAGGGGAGCTCAAGTGAGGCTGCGTCTTTTGGAGGACTGGGTGCTGCAGGCAGGGCAGAGAGGACCTCGAAGCAGGATGAGGCGAGAGCTGATCTTGACATAACTTTTATTATACGAACAAACAGGAAGGACAAAGCTGGACAGGGGCCAGTTACACGAAAGTACTTGAAAACTAGAAACTCGAAATACAAAACACTCAGCACAGACGTTAACCTAAACGTTCAGAGACTTTTAGGACCCGACGCAGGACAAAGACAAGACCAGACAATAAATACACAAGGGCTAATGAGGGAAGTGACAAAAGGTGGGAAAACAGCTGACCATAATTACGCAGACGAGACAAGGGAAGCAAAAGTGAATACAACACACAAGGAACACGACACAAACAAAATAAAACAGGAAGTGGAACAAAACACCCAAACCAAACACAAGAAACCCTGAATAAACAAATAAACTAACAGAAAGCCTAACCAAAACAACTGAGGATCTAGAGTAACAGCCACCAGCCGAAAAATTACAACAAAATGGAACTAAACAAAAAGGAACTCAAATCCTGGGCCACCGACCCACAACCATGACAAGGACAGGCAGGCAGACAAGTGAAGGGCGAGACGCGAGGAGGAAGAAACAGCTTGCTACCCGTGCTGAGAAACTGAGTGGCGGCTGCCTGTAGAGTTCCGTGAGTTCATCTGGCTGGATGGTTCGCACTCAAAAGTTGATGATCTGGCGGAGACTGCGCACTCAGCAGCTCCTTAAATCCTGCTGGCTGATCCATCAGGCCTGATGGAAAGCAGGTGAGCCTCATCACACACTGGAACCAAGACTCCGCTGGAGATGAAGTGCCCAAGAACCACCAGGAGTTAGGAAAACACTGCAGACACCCACATGGACCATGACACCCTTTCAAGCTATAACAGCTTCAACTCTACTGGGAAGGCTTTCCACATGGTTTAGGAGTGTGTTTATGGGAATTTTTGACCATTCTTCCAGAAGTAGATTTGTGAGGTCAAACACTGATGTTGGACAAGAAGGCCTGGCTCACAGTTTCCGCTCTAATTTATTGCAAAGGTGTTCTTTGAGGTCAGGACTCTGTGCAGGCCAGTCAAGTTCTTCTACACCAAACTCGCTCATCCACGTCTTTATGGACCTGCTTTGTGCACTGGTGTGCAGTCATGTTGGAACAGGAAGGGACCGTCCCCAAACTGTTCTCACAAAGTTGGGAGTATGGAATTGTCCAAAATGTCTTGGTATGCTGAAGCATTAAGAATTCCTTTCACTGGAACTAAGGGGCCGAGCCCAACTCCTGAAAAACAACCCCACACCATAATCCCCCCTCCACCAAACTTTACACTTGGCACAACGTGGCCAGACAAGTACCGTTTCCCATGGCAACTGCCAAACCCAGACTCATCCATTGGATTGCCAGATGGAAAAGCATGATTCATCAGTCCAGTGAACACGTCTCCACTGCTCTAGAGTCCAGTGACAACATGCTTTACACCACTGCATCCAACCCTTTGCATTGTGCTTGGTGATGTAAGGCTTGGATGCAGCTGCTCCATGAAGCTCACTACACACTGTTCTTGAGCTAATCTGAAGGCCACATGAAGTTTGGAGGTCTGCAGCGATTGACTCTGCAGAAAGTTGGTGACCTCTGCGCACTATTCACCTCAGCATCCACTGACCCCGCTCTGTGATTTTATGTGGCCTACCACTTCATGGCTGAGTTGCTGTCATTCCCAATCGATTCCACTTTGTTGTAATCCCACTAACAGCTGACTGTGGAATATTTAGTAACAAGGAAATTTCACAACAGGACTTGTTGCAAAGGTAGCATCCTATCACGGTACCATGCTGGAATTCATTGAGCTCCTGAGACTGACCCATTCTTTCACAAATGTTTGTAGAAGCAGTCTGCATGCCTAGGTGCTTGGTTTATACACCTGTGGCCATGGAAGTGACTGGAACACCTGAATTCAATAATTTGGATGAGTGAGTGAATATTTTGGCAATGTAATGTATGTGTTAATGATAAAACTTAATTTTTACAATTTAGTAACAGATCATTACTAATAAAAAAGAAACCACCCACTCCAGAAAAAAACTCTCAGTCAGCCATAGCAGCATAAAAACTCCCTGACAGAACAGAGCAGGCATCAGTGACAAGGGACAATATACTTCTGAAGTCAGAAACAACATGAACAGAATGAAATGGAGGAGCTGGGGTTGAGGTGGGTTGTAAAGTGGTTTGCAGCGGCAGCAGCAACAGTATGCAGGCTAATCATCTTAAATAGTTCATCCCATATATTATTTGTCAATAGGATGCACACGAGGGAATCAACTGAGCCATCAACTCATATGGAAAATCAACCTGTTCTGCCATTCAGATATGAGGATATGTTGATCAGCTGGCACTGAGATCAGCAGATCTGCAGGGATTTCTGGCTGAGCTTGACTCTGTGGCAAGTCAAAACTAATACTCTGCTTAGTTTATTATGTCTGGCTTTGGGCCATCTTTCAAAGAAGAAAAGAAAAACAGGATATTTAATAATTATGGGTGGCAGTGGCGCAGTGGGTAGGTGCTCGAGTCCCCATCTGAGCATGTGTTGTCATTGTGTCCCTGGGCAAGACACTTAACCCACATTGCCTAAGTGTGAATGTTGTTGTGTGGTCAGAGGGGCCATAGGCGTGAATTGACAGCCACGCTTCTGTCAGACTGCCCCAGGGCAGCTGTGGCTACATTAGTAGCTTACCACCGCCAAGTATGATTGAGGTGTGAATGAACAGTGCACAGAATTGTAAAGCGCTTTGAGTACCGTAAAAAGCGCTATATAAGACTAAGGCATTATTATTGTTAATTAAAATAAATGTTTGTTGGTATTAGTAGCCATGCACTAATTTGTGGTCTAACTGATCAGCATTTTGGACCTGAATGACAGAACAGGCTGATTTTCAAGAAATCCTAAAACAACATGAATGTTTGCAGATTTCTCAGTATTGTCCTCTGTAGAATGGATGCCAGCGAGCAAGTCAGGTAAGAAAGTACAGAGTAGGGCTAACTGGAATATTTGCTCATTGATTGGATATTTAGTTTTTCATCTCAGCATTGGTGTGTCACACACCTTTCATTTCATTTATATAGTGCTTAACACAACCAACAAGGTGACCAAAGCACAAAAATTACAATTAAATATACAATAACATTACATCACAAAAACACAAAACAAGATCATTCCACTACATGGTATTAAAAGCCTGTTTAAACAAATAAGTCTTAAGTTTAGATTTAAAAGTTTTTAGATCAGAAATAAGTCAGAAATCTAAAGGAAGGCGGTTCCAAAGTCGGGGTGCGGCCACTGAAAAGGCCCGATCACCCCAATGCTTTAACCTGGTTCTTGGGACATCTAGTAAAAGATGATTAGAAGACCTCAAAGATCTCTCGTAAACAGAAAAACTTAAAAGATCTGATAAGTACGGTGGGGCTAGTCCATTCAGCACTTTAAAAACAAACAAGATTTTAAAATTAATTCTATAATGAAGAGGAAGCCAATGAAGATTGAACAAAATAGGTGTAATATGTTCGCGTCTAGGGGTGTTAGTTAAGAGACGAGCAGCAGCATTTTGGACAAGCTGAAGTCGTCTCAAAGAAGACTGACGAACACCAACATAAAGGCTGTTGCAATAGTCAAGTCTGGAACTAATAAGAGCGTGAATTACCTTTCACTCACAGTAGTGATCATCACACTTCAGTTGGCTGCATTGTTCCCAATGTCTTTGTCACTGGAATTTTTTAATCCAAAGAAGCTAAGTGGGGAAAAAATATCCCTCTTTCAGCTCTGTGCATCAAGTGAGAGTTCAGGGAACAACATCCAGCATCTTTTTTCTATCACATGGACCGTGGCTGTATACAGTACCAGCCAAAAGTTTGGACGCACCTCCTCATTCAGTGTTTTGATTTTTTTAATTTTTTCCTACATTGTAAATTAGTCCTGAAGGACCACATAAGGAATCGTGTAGTAAACTTAAAAGTCTTAAACAAACCAAAATATGTTTTAGATTTTAGGTTTTTGCTTTGATTACAGCTTTGCACACTCTTGGCATTCTCTCAATCAGCTTCATGAGGTAATTTCTTGGTCAAATAGCCCTTACATAGCCTGGAGGTGTGTTTGGGGTCATTGTCCTGTTGAAAAACTAATGATGGTCCCACTAAGCACAAACCAGATGTGATGGCATTTTGCTGCAGAATGCTGTGGTAGCCATGCTGGTTAAATGTTCCTTGGATTTTGAATAACTCTCCAACAGTGTCAACAGCAAAGCACCCCCAAAACCATCACACTTTCTCCTCCATACTTCGCGGTGGGAACTACACACGTAGGAACCATCCGCTCACCTTTTCTGCATCTAATGTCCATCCCTTGTGTTCCACTTGATGTTCTTCCTTAGAAGTGGCTTCTTTGCAGTAATTTGACCATAAAGTCCAGATTCACGCAGTCTTCTCTGAACAGGTGATGCTGAGATGTGTGTGCTTCTTGAACTCTGTGAAGCATTTAGGTGGGCTTTTATCTGGGGTGCTGTTAACTTGTAGTGTCTGAGGCTGGTAACTCTGATGAACTGATCCTGTGCAACAGAGGGAACTCTTGCTCTTCCTTTCCTGGGGTGGTCCTGATGAGAATCAGTTTTATCACAATGTTTGACGGTCTTTGCCACTGCACATATTTTGTGAACGCCATAATATGGATTAGAACATTACTCAAATAGGGCTATTTACTGTATACCAACTCTAAAATAGAAAATAAAAAAATAAGAGAATGGTCATTTTTGTCTCAGTTTATATATATACGTACATGTTTATGGTGTAGAAGAACAGATAAATGTGTACAGGGAAGGAGTTTATAAAGGTTATAGAGATTATAAAGATTTTGTTGATGTCACAGGGACTGTGCACATTATCATTACCAGACTGGAGCCAGCTAAAGGTGGGTAAAACTTAAAAATATGTATTAAATATAGCCGCAAGCGGCGATAATAGGCCCTTGCCGACCGCCGCCCCGATGCTGATTTGAACCCAGCTTTTCCAGCCGGGCCAGTTTTGGCTCTGTTTTTAGCTGTAATGTGTAAATTTTCTCACCTTTCCAATAGGAATAAAATGGGGCACTTTTGTAATTGTCATGGCAACAGCGTGCACAAAATGATATAGGTGTGATTGGCTTTTTTGATCAGAGTGACGTAGAGAATCTGTGTACCAATTTTCATGCATTTTGGGCAAACAAACTAAAACATTTTGTACTGGAGAATTTTCACTTTTTCCCACTGGAAAACAATGGAGAATTTTGGGCTTCGCCATGGCAACATGTTAGAAGATAGAACATAGGTGTCATTGGGTTTTTTGATCAGGATGAGGTCAAGAATGTTGACACAAATTTTCATGCATTTCAGACAAACTAAAATTCTGGACCTCCATACAAATTTTTGCTTGCTTCTATAGGGGGCGCTATTGCACGTACAGCCTTGTTTCCCTAATTGGGGGTTCAGGATGGTTTAGTACATAAGTGATTAAATTTTGAGGCTGATCAGCCTAGGGAACGACTGCACAATAAGTATTGGCAATGTCAAAAAAAAAGATGCCATATTTAGGGCATCACCACGGCAGTGGCGAGACGTTTCCGAAAACGTATATATGAAGGTGACTGGAAAAGCGCATTATTGAACCACCAATTTTGTCGCACAAGCTAACTCATGACGTTAGCGATTTTAATTATGGGCTGTTCCATTCACCCCCATATATACGTTTTCGAAGAAGCGTTCAAGCTGCCCTACCTTGTTTAAGGGTCCTTAGTCCTTACCTGTTGGTCAGTTCCTTGAGTTCCTCAATGTTTAATGCCTTAGTATTGTCAGGACTAAATTTTTTATGGGCTGTATGCACAATCAAATCTCCCAGTTGCAGTGACTCTACAATGATACATCACTAAGTTGTACTCATAATGTTCTCGTTGCAAATATGCACTGGGTACTTAGCTTGTATATATATATATATATATATATATATATATATATATATATACAAGTTTTGTTTGTTTGGTTTTTTTGGGGGTGGGGGTGGTAACTGACAAACCTGGAGCCATCAGGAAAGACCAACACGCCACAACCATTGAAGAGGCCATTTTCAAACTGTCCAGTGTAGCACGTCCCATCACTGAAGGTCAACTGACCCAGGCCGTGACGGAGACCTGCAAGAGGATAAAAATCATCTCACTAATCACTTCCAGAAAAATGAAAACTTAATTGATTTTGGTTATTCCTACAAAATCATGGCAAAATCAGCTACAAAGTATTTGAAATCCCCACTGTTTACTACACATTTTTGCACAAATTTTGCTCCTTGTATGAAAAAGAACCAAGCAAGGCTGATGGAGGTCATTCTTCCAACCTCACAACTAAAATGTATTTAGACATCCTCCACTAAGCAGCTATAAATTAAAACAAAATGGAAAATTGAAACCTTTTTAATAAATAATTGAGTTTGTTGGTCTTTTAAGAACTGACAATTCTGTATGAATGAAATGTAACACATGCTTCCTTCCCCAAGGATACAAAGCAAAATTAGTGTGTAAAGATGTTACTGAGAGGTCATAGACACAAATACTGAAATGCAGAAATCCATCAATGTGTGAAGGAATGGTTAATTTTACCCCTGAAAGCAGGACAATTTATGGCTCACACGGCCAATATGAGCTGATTGTATCACATGTGTTTATATCATCCTGTATTCTCTCTTATAATTGAGAGAAGTTGACATTTCTTTAGTATGAATAACTGGAATCATGACAGACAGGGTTAGAGGAAAAGCATGACCATGAACTTCCACCATGGAACAAAAAAAGCATAGTTCCACTCATATCTTCACAGTTCTGGCTGTTAAGCACAGTGACCTTAACAGGAAATTGGTTTATTTGTAAAACATCGGTCTGCACAGATTGACTTATGCACATGCACATGCACATTCACATGAAGAACCAGGTCAAGATGAATGTTTTGTTACCTCTAAAGAAAAAATGTATTTCTTATTTTCAAATTAGACATAGATATTTAACATTATATATCACACATTTGTTGTTGAATGAAAATAAGCATTGATGAGAAATGGGAGAACTGATGACCTGACAGATGGTCTGATGTCTCCGGTTGGACTTGTGTTGGCGCGTATTTGTCCAAAGATTGGTGCAAAGCATCCATATCAAACTTTAAAAATTGCTCCTATAATGTGATATGGCTTTATGCATCTCCTTATGCTAATGCATGACACATGCATCCAATTTAAGCATAAGATTTTTACATTTAAACTTGTTTCATTCTGCTGAATGAAGCAGACTGTTTTTTTTTTAAGCAAAAACATTTGAATTAAAGAAGATGTAAATGGCATAATTGTTGTCCTCTGATTTCCTCTGATGTGTGTAAAAAAAATGGGGAGATTTTGGAAAGTTAAGCTTCATCCAAACAGGAAGTGCTCATTATGCATGGCTTTTTCGCTGATTTTTGGTTGTTAGTGGACATTTCAAGTTCCAGTTGCTTAGGTCACCCTCTGTATTTACAACCCATGTGTCATATGCCAGTCAGCATTATCCACTGGTAGTCACTCCATTTGTTCACCTTTAAGTTTAGAAAAATTTACCTCTGGATTACCCACATTGCAATGCCAGCAGTTCTTTTGACCGCATTTGCTCAAAGTTGCTGAATCTCATTGACTTTCTATGGTCTCTGGTCACTATAATGCTGCTAGTCTATTCCTGTATGGATGTGACTTAAATGTATTCACCAAATGACAAGCTCCAGGGCTGGAAAATTAAGAGCCAAAAAGTGCAGTTCCTGGCACTGCCACTTGACATTGGCTCCATGAGAGGATTAAACCCCAAAGAGTCCAGTTTTTAAATGTCCAAATTAACAACAAAGCATGTTTACAATGTTACAAGAAACATTTTTGGCCTCTATGGATACTTTCCCCCTCCATGACAACTATTTAGTGATTACATTTTGTTTTTTTTACTCACAAGTTTGGATTTTGTTCAGTCAGACTGGATTAAAATTAGGATGGTAGCCTCATTGCAAGCAGAAAAAATTGGTGGCTTCCCAGTGATTGCATTGAATTTTTTTCCGGCAAAGACAGACTGCAAGTAGTTGCAGCTAGTCCTCCAGAGGTTGAGCGTGCAGCATTCTCAACATCTAGACAAATACTTTGATGTCAGTGTTCATTGTTTTCAGTTGTTGCAATAGCGCAGGTCACCTGGTGGGAAGTAGCCTGTCTCCACAGTCTGACTCAGACTGACTGCACTCTCTCACAGGTAGACTGTTTGCAGTCTAATTTATAAACTCAGACAGATTACCAACACGTTGCAACTGATGTGAGTCAATCTCCACTGACAATCACAACTTACCTGCGATGTGTCTGCGGTGGGGGACTTGACTCAACTGGTTGCATTGTGGTTCCTATATAAAAGCAAGGTTGCTGAGAGCCTCTGTCATTTTGCAGTTAAATTGCATACCGCATGTAACTGCCACCTTGACCCCATTCAGTTACAAACTAATAGCAGACTCTCCCATTGCTATTTTATCACTATCTTTACACACCAATGTTACTTTGAAGACAGAAACTCACTGCAAATGGTGCCAGAGCCAGTCCCCATTTTTGAAGCAGCCATTTTAAAGGCAACAAGATCAGAAATACACAGACTGCTGTTTTCCCAGTGTGTCTGCAGCATAGGGCTTAAAGTTTAGGCCACACCTGCTTTGACTCGCAGATATACTGACACAGGCTGTCACGGCTGGTGCTGGGAAGGCAGGGAGGACCCCAAAGCAGGACGCAGGCTAGAGCGGACGTGTGCTTTATACTTTTATTAAAGACTGGAAAAGGCCAGACGCTGGGCAGGGCCAGCTACACAAAACTAAACTCGAAACACTGGAGAAACACTGGAAAACTCGAAAACAAAACACACAGCCGTCACCGCGTGGATGAACAGACAAGGACCCGAACAAAGAACAAAGGAAAACCAAGGGCTTAAATACACACAAGGGGATTAGGGCAAGTGAACACACCAGGGGACAACAGGTGAACCAAATTAACCTAATGTCACAGGGGGAAGTAAAACTAAACACAAAGCACAGGGAACACGAGACTATCAAAATAAAACAGGAAGTGACCAGGCAGGGGGACACACGGACGTGACACAGGGAACAGACACGGGACAACAAGAGGGACCAAAAACAGGCAAAGAAACAGGGAAACATAACCAGAGGCCTAATAGAACAAAAAACACTGGGCCACCGGCCCAGGACCATGACACAGGCAGTTGTAGCTGTCTGTCTCCAAACAATTGCACTTTAAAGCACTTATTAATAATTTATTATAAATACACTGCACTGTGCGGAATAGACAGTGCAGCTTGTGCTTCAGCTTTGGTGAGTAAAATTCTAGTATTTATTAGTCTGTTACTTGGCACTACATAATTGGCTTGTGTGCTGAATCTAAACAATTTTCCCTCTAATGCTAACCAAGCTCACCAGTGTTTGCTAATAACTTAGCACTGCAACTTCTCATCCAAATTTGGTCACATCTCAAAGAAACAAACAAATAAACAAAAACAACAACACCAACACAGAATTGGCCAAAACGCTAACACCGAGGCTTCAAAATAGCATCCAGAAACCAAAGAGTAACATCACTGTGGCTTTGTCCATCTTTTATATACAGTTTATGTCATTCACTTTAAAGCCAAGAGTTGATGAGTTAGCTGTCATGTCTGTAGACTAAATATAAGAGTCAATACTATATATTCCATTTTTAATGTTATAGATTAATCTATACAATAACCAAAATGCATAACTTTTACTTTTTGTGTTGTATGTGATTTTTTTTTTCTAAATTAAAACCCTGATTAAACCCTGCTGAGACTAACAGAGACTTTTTTGATTGCCAGTGCCTCTGCAAATCATATTTGTTCAGAACTATTTAAATCAGTTTATAAGATTACCCCAAACTATAAACTTCAGGATTTGTGTCACAGATGCCACTGTATGCTCACTGTTTTCTGTAATTACTTAAGCACTTTTTTGAATTCCCTTACACAAAATTGGGGGGAAAAAAATCAGACTAACTACCATTTGTAGTATTCCACACTGAAGATTTCATAAATTCACTTATACCTGTATAGTTTTCAGCAGAAGTAATTTGGGCAAAGAAAAAAAAAGAGATGAGAAAGGCAGATGTGCTATTATATTTTAATTAGATTTTTTAAGTTAGCAGATTGGGAGAGTCATAATTGGTGTGAGCAGACAAAAAGGTTAGCTGCTATCTTTCATTTTTCACCTCTTCAAATGTTCCCTGAGAGGTGAGACCCAATTTTCCCTCTAATTCTCAGACTAATTTCCAGCATCAGGAGGATGGCAGTCGATGAAGAAATGGAGAGAAAAGAAGTGAGCATTTCTCCTTGCCAACCTCTATTAGCAAGCCCGGCGGGAATTAGCAGAATAACTGGATGTGAGGCACAGTTGGACACGGGCAGAGGAGGTCCTGGTATGCTCATGGCAGAGGAAGAGGATTTAATGGGAACTCAAGTGGCAAGAAACTGGTGGAGTGGAGAGAAGAGTGGAAGATTGGGGGCTTGGATGTATTGAAGGGGAAACGGGCTGCTTGGCAGGGGGTAAGGCAGGGGTGGGGGTAGTGAGTGTTGTCCCTTACTCAGAACTCATGGGTAAATTAGGCAGTCCATCTGTCAGGGCTGCTTAAAGTGCTGCTCTCTGCCTAATCTCAGCAGGGTTTTCATGGGAGATTTGGAGAAGAGATTTGGCTGAAACTAAATCTGGAGCTCTGCATTCCATTCTAAAGTCGTTCCTGTTCCAAAAGATCCAGCATCCATATATGCTGTGCGTGCATGTGCGCGCGTGTGTACTCTCTGGACATCATAAAGCATACAGTATAGATAAATAAGATGCCCAACAGCAGTTTAAATCCAACACTTCAGCCTCCATGAACCCTGACAAGCAAGTGAGACCCTGAGGCAGAAATTTCACGGACTAGCCGCTGAAACAATCTGTTTGGTGTCAAAGAGGCTGTGGTAGTGTGCCAGCAGCAGCATCTCCCACCAAGAATTTCAACAGCTGTGTTACAGCGTGAATGGTGTTATCAAATATAATGCAATCAAGTGGTAGCAGTATTGGTGTTTTTCAGATCACTGTGAAGGTTTCTTTTTTTTAATGAAGGTACAGATTATCAGCTGTGGCAAGGGACAGTAATTTCCTCTGTCTCCTCCAATTTGATCCCTCCAGACTCTAATCTGCTGTTCAGCTTCTTTGTAACGCCTCTCTCCAATCTCATGTTGGGTCACGGTCTCCAGCTAATTACGGTTTAGCTGAATTTGTCCGGCTTTTATGTCAATCAATAGCGGTAATGCATAGATGTTAAATGACCACATGGGCAAAGTACAGTAGTAAATGGCTTCTGGCTGTGCCTCGGCTGTTGTGTTGTGGATGCGCCCAACCTACTTCCTGTAACCTGATAACCCCAGGCCTGTGTTCAACCAGTGCACCACTGAATTATTCATGTGACACCATAGACCTCTGTCTGACACACACCTACATGTTTGTGTGCAAACAGTGACTTTGCATACATGGACACAGCGACAGGATGCACAACACGCATCAGACTGAGTTTATGACAACACCACGATCAAATCCATATTGCATATTACAGCACCAATTCAGTAGTGTTAATTCAGATATTCAAGTTAAAATAAAACAGAACGTGCAAAGTGTACGTGAAGTGTATTTATGTAACACTGCTACACAGAAGCACAAACTCATCTGTTGTTTGCTGAAGCTGGAAACAAGACGCTTGGGCTAGAGTCACGATATCAATAAACGTAAGTGAACACTGTGATTACAAATTTTTTACCACAGATATGGTTTACAAAGGTCAAGGATGTACATTATTTTATATAATATTTTGCAATATGTTTTTAAATCTGAAGCTAAGAAAAGCAACATGGAGCTTATGACCCTGACTACATGATTTCTACGTGACGTCTTCCATGAGTTATCATGTTCACAAGATTTTAAGAAAAACTGACATCTGACCCTGACCTTGAGGTCAAGATTGCTGCAATTCAAACTTGTGTAAATGATTTGAACTCATCCTAGGTCACACTGTTCTCGAGTTATTGCGTTCACAGAGTTGAAAGTTGGCAGCCCACCTGACCGGTGGGGTGACAACAATACCCCATCAGTCCTTTTTAGGCTAAGGGGTAAAAAGTCTGTTCCATATTTTAATGTTCTTGCCTTCCAGTAGAATAGATTTTAATGATTTACAGTTCAGGTAATCCTTATTTATCCTATACAGTGCTTTGGTGCATCCCTCCATTTCATCCACTGTCTGTTTATCTAAGCTGTTTTAGCTCCTCCCCCTCTCTATTAAAATAGCTTTCTTCTCATTGGTTGGCACTTACAGACAGAAGCTTTCAACAGTAGGTGGTTGGTCCTTCCTGTGCTTACAGTCTGAGCTGTGTGCATGATTGACCATATTGGCAATATCCCCTCTGTGGCATCATATAGATTCAGTAGTAGGAAAAATGTCTGAAATTGAGTGTTTAGAGCTGTCTGAAGCTTTTGGCTTGGATTGGATTACTTGTATACAGTTATGGATGTAACTGTTTCTGCGATGCAGTAATGTAATATATTACTGTACTAAATGTAGTAATCACATTACTACTGTGTCATTACTTGCATTGGTTCTTTAATTATATGCACAATGGGCAGATAGAAAAAAATTGATGTCTTTTTTTTCTGTGCACTAACACTACAATCTGCTGAATTCAGGTCCGGTGGTTGAAGGAGGAAAATTTCTTTACAACTTTTGAGGAGCAGCGATATGGACACCTGAGTTTTTATTGTATGAAAAGGACAAAAATGAGATTATAAAGTGCAGAATTCATCCAAGACCGCTGCTAACAAAAGGTCAGTTCTTTGCAAGCAGTGATTTTAAAGCTGAGTGTATGCTGATATCATCCAAGGAGCCAGAGCCTGATCTTCAACAGGTAACCAAAGCAGAGTTGGACTTAGTAGCACTGTCATCTCCATTTCTACCCAAACCTGTTTCTATAGTACAAAGACCAATCACTCTGTTGATCGCTGTGGCACGCTCGTTTGTACTTAAACATTAAAAAAAAGATCTTTTGGGTGTGTCCTCATTAGCATAGGGGTTTGCATCTGTAATGTAATTAAGTAACGTAATGCATTTCTTTAAATAATAATGTGTAATACATTCTTTTATTTATTTGGGTTTTTTTTTACAGAAGAATCCCAGCTGCTGCTGCCCTCTTTTTGAAGATTTATGTTGAATGCATATATATATATGTAAAATGTCTGGAAAAAATCCCGGCAGTTCTTGCCAACACAGCGCTCCGTCTATTAGTGAACTAATTTTTTCTCACTTTGAAATGTCTGTGTGCTAAAAAAAAAAAAAAAAAATTTAAAATCCAACCCCGCTGTTTACTAAAACCCGAGCGTATCAGAGCATCACAGCCAAAACCAGTTTAACAGTTTTTTGCTAATCATACGGAGAACATATGTTTCTTCCCGCAGCCTCGTGCACACTTCAGTGCCAAACTTTTGTTCTTTGTTTAACCTTGCCCTAAAGGTTGTCTGAGTGTTTTTGTTATAGTGCACGTGCTGGTTTAGGTAGTGTGATATCCTGTCTCAGCAGGCTCACCGGCACCAGATGGTCCATATGTGCATATGTGTGTAAATTACTTACTGACTTTAGCTTGACACCTTTTTCTGTGTTTTTCCCCTATTAGATACAATCTGTTTGGGTGAGAGTGCACTTTCATTTCAAAAGTACTTTTGCTTTTGTGACTCACTTACAGTACTCCCACTTCTTTCCAGACCCTCCATTCTGACATGAAATCCCACATTAATTACAAGCTGCTGGAGTTAACTTTCTTTTATCATATTTTACTGACATCCCTATTATCCATTTATCCTAATAGGTATTCTCAAGAGGGGATTCAGACTGAAAACAACCATGCATTAGAACAACACAGGGGGCTGTGGTAGTGGTAGTGGTGGTGGGGTGTTGTTTAAGAAGCCAGTGAGACAATAAAATGTAATCCAGGAAATCCAGTAGGAGTAACAGATTAATGCATTTATGAGCTTACTGAACACCAAAACTCAATGGACAATGCTTTGTGACATCTGCTCTCTAACTATGCGTATACATTTATTCGTGCGAGGTAACAGTGTTCAACCTGCGTTTTTAATCATTGGGACGACACAGAGTGGTTTTTGCATGAGCCTGAATATACACAATATACTCATTTATGTGAATATACGGATAAAGAGAGTAGCAGCGATGTGGCAAACAGAGATTATGGACTGTAATTGAAATTACACAATTTGTAGTGGCGACAAGCACATTAACTATTACAGATGCAAAGTGGGTGGGTCCAGAGAACTTAACTTTGAGAAGTGACTAAAAATTGGAGAAAAAGCATACCATTGATTACCATATGAGAGGTTTTCAAATATATTAGAAGGGTTCCAACACAATCACAGCCTAGAATGTCATGTGGTGACCAACCATTAGCAACAAAGCAATGTGCGATGAGAAAATCATTTTATATACAAACGGCACTTTGCGCAAGTGTAAATTGGGGCTCCAACTGAAGCCGTTCACTGGCTTGATTTTCCCAACGTGAAGCCCTCTGTGGACTGGCATCCTTTGGAATGAGGGTGCTAGCCCAGATCGGCGACAAGCAGAGCCTCATTTGGGATACGAGCCTGGAAAGGGAGCTTTCAAACAAGTGCTAGCCGTGCATACCCATGGGGCCTGGGTCAGGCTCAACTCAAACATGTTAGGAAATCAGATGGTTTGTGTGTTACCCAGTGAAACCTGACTAACGCACAAACCATTATCACAACTGAATTTCAAGCAGTTTCAGGAGACTCAGGTTAGGACTGCATTGCTCTTTTTCACATGTAGAACACAGCATGAGACGGTTCACTTCAGTCATGCTTTTGCTAATACCCACTCACAGGCTATTCATTTACCTGGCAACTATCTGGGCTTACTCTCACATGGCCATAAATTACACGGACTTTGTATTAGGGAGATGGCAGGTTCAAGGTTCAAGCACCTCTGGAAAAGTTGTGGGCTCCAGTTCATGTGTAAAAACACTTACAGTACCTATAAAGGTAAAGCACATGGCGCATGGTGCAATACTTCATGTGTTGTAGTTCGTCTCAGATTGTATTTGCCTGATTTTAAGACCTGCTAAGGACCAGATGATTTTTATTATAACCTGATACGTAAAACCTTAGAGTTCAAAGAGGGTGTGCTTTATTTTTACCATGCCTGTAAATATCTAGAGTGGCTAAAACCTCTGTGCAGTACCGTGCCTCCACATGACATCATTTAGACAGTGAAATGCTTCACAGTGGCAAGGAGAGTTGGAGTTACCCTGAACTACTCAAGGCTCTGGATACTGTTGGGTTGTCATGGTTTCTTAGATGGTGCAGTGCTTTACAGTTTAAAAAGTGAACTGAAGGGAGCGATCTGATTATGTGGATGTCACACTGCTCAGCCTTTCTAGAATCGTGAATGCTGGAGCGGAGGCTCCAGCTGCTCATCAAACTCGAAACAGTTTTCTTTCTTCCTTCCTTCCTTCCTGTTTTTTTTTTTTTTTTTTTTATCTCATCGCTTACAAACACGAAAGCTCCAACAAAAAGTTCATGCATTAAAGAGGAAACATCCACTTTTGATTTGAGCGCTACTTTTTTGTAACATGCTGGTTCTATAACTGACCTTTTCCTTGAATTATTACACTTTGAATTGTGTTTTTGAGTTCTGCCTACAAAAGAAATTCATATCCATTCCATGGAAGCACTTTTGATGCTATTTGAAACGATCCCTGTACATAAATGTGATGCGATTTAACAAATGGCACACACATTTTAAGTTATTGCCATAATTTAGATTTTAAAAAAAAACACACACACATCAGTCACATCAAAAAATAATTCCAGTCTTACATTTATGAAATGGTGAGATCCATAAAATTAGCATCAGCCAATGTTAACAAGCTCCTTAGGGAGTGACCGGTGAAAACTGTGTTTTTTAAACTATTTGACATTCAGAAAAAGGGGTGTGAATGCCTTTTTTTTTTTTTTTAAATCAGAATTATTTGAAATAAATCCCACTGTTAGGAAAAGGTGGTGCAGATCCTATAGAAATGTTGTGGGGGGTTTAAAATAGACAATGTATACAAGAAAAGCCTCAAGCATCTTGCAGCTGAAGGAATTTTACAGTGAAGAGTGGTCAAATATTTCAGCAAGCCGATGTCAGAGACTGGTGTACTATTATGCAAAACGCCTACAAGAAGTTATTTCTGCTAAAGGGAGTCAGATAAGCCTCTGAGGCTAAAGGTGCACTTACTTTTCCCACAGAAGAATGTAACATCTGTTAATAGTTTTCGTAAATAAATGACTGAAAAATGTAATTTTCCTCTTTTACCTGAAAGCAGTGTTTCACTGTGGAACAAAAACAAGCAATTACCATATGATGCTTTTAAGATATCTACACATGGCAGCACTGGTCTCCTTGATTCTTGACCACCTTGAACTTGATGATAGTAATATCACAGATCTAGCTTTGTTTGCATCCTTTATGCGAGAGTGTACAGTGTCTCAAATCAAGAAATGCCTCTAAGCTGGTAAGGTGTCTCTTATTTTCAATAGGACATAAGTCAATAAAGCCACATATGTTACTGCAGATTATGCCTACAACATATAAGACCATTACTCTATTATTACGTGTTTCTTCCCCTGCCTGTGCATCATAGTCTTAATCACATTATAACAACACGTGCTGTTCATGTGAATGTAGCCAGTGATGGAGGATGGGTGGGTGACTGAGCAGGTGGGCCTTGCCTTCTTTCCATTCCCCGTGGTACTCCTCGCCGTTGGAGTAAGTAAAGGATCCTCGTGTCAGGGTCATGGGTCCTGCTGCCACACATGACACAAAGAAGCATTATCAGGAGCTTTTCAGCTGTGGCTTTGGCATTCTGACACACACTGAGCTGGGAGTTTATTAAATAATACAACCACCTCTTAATCTACTGTAGGTTAATTGCTAGTCTTTGAATACTGCAGCCAGCTGCAGAGCAATCAAAATCAGATTATGCAGCCAGGACCTGCATGCCCAGCTCCTCCCACGGTTATAAGCATACTCAATGTACCACTGCTGGCTAAAAATGCATGGACACTCATACGGGAATGGTGAACATCTGATTTCAAAACTTGTCATGTGAGTCTTCATTCTTTGATTGCAGGGATTTTTTTTCCCATCCATCTTCAGCTGCTGCTTATCCAGGGTCAGGTCACAGGTGCAGTAGTCTAAGCAGAGAAACCCTGACCTTCCTCTCCCCAACCACCTCCTCCAGATAATGTGCGGGGACACAAAGGTATTCCTGCACCAGCCGAGAGATATAATCTCTGCAGCGTGTCCTTGGGGCAGACTATTTTAATTTCTAATCATTTTTTTAAGCTTTGAAATGCCAAAATAAAAAAGATTATAATTGTTCTGACCAAATGTCCAACCAGAATCTTAATGAAATAGTAGCCTGTCCAGCTCATGATCCATCACAGTGCACAAGTTAATTAGTTTTACTAAAATCTCACCAATACTCCAGGAGGAGTAGCGATTCTTGTGAAAATGGAAATGTGCCTGTAAAATAACAAATATGACCTTGGACTTGAGCACAATTAAGGTGAAGACCAATGAGGCGATTGGGCGTAACTTTGATTAAATTCTGACCGATAGTGAAGGAGGAGTAGCGATTCTTGTAATTTGTGGATGGACGGACAAATGACGGACACCTTGTCATGGCATGAGCTCACCAGTCCTTTGGTTGGATAAGCTAAAAATATGCAGCAATTTATGGAAGTTTAATTTTCAGGCAGTCAGTTCACTGGTTTGGTTAAATTCACTAATCATTCTGGTGTCATTTCCAATCCATCTCCCATATGTTAAACATGGTTAAAGTCCTTCTGGAATTTAGGATCTTGAATTATCAACACAACTGTTTTAAAGCATTATCCAAGTTAGCTTTATTTGAACTGGCACTGGCACATACCTGATAAAAAGAGCTTAAAACCTTTGCTGTCTTTCTAAGGTTTTTAAAAGCTATTTCCCTTGAAGTTACACTTCTGTTACTATCTTTGCAGTTGCAGAATTCTTTGTATCTCTCACATGTGCCCCCTTTGGGACACGCAGCTGTTTGAAAGCTAGAGTTTCTATACTGTTTTCTTCAATCTAGAAAGCACAACAAAAAAATCTTTCCTACACTTACCTGTGATAGCAAGTCTTAATAGGACACAATGGTCATAACTAGTTCACTGACGTGTTTTGTCACATTGTGAATATTAGTGGGTCAACCGGTCACCGTGTGGACAGAGGTGTCCACTGAATGTGTCTTCATCTCAAACAGCTTGGTACAGGATGCTCGCTTCAGTATGATATTTCAGTTTGACGTGACCTAAACACTTACTCTTTAGCCTGTCTTTTAGGCTTTTATATCTATATATTCACAACTCCTTTAATGGAAATTCCAGAGTGAGAATCCAAGAAAAATCTGGCAGTGCACCAGCTGGTGTATATGAGCTGCAGCAAGGGAAGGAAAACTGACAGTGTGCTATTTCTATTAAACATGTTTGATGCATTCACTCACGCTGCACATTTTGTGGCTTCTGTGCTTCCGCTGTATGGGCTAGTCGATAGCCAAAATCCTGAATAGGATTATAGCTGTACAGCTGGCTAATTTGCTATTAAAAGTAACCTGTTATATCACCTGTTATATCCGTCACCATTGATTGCATGGCAGAGGTATTTTAATTTTGGACTTCTTTGTTGTGCTAAGAGGTCTTACTTGTCTCCTGGCTGCGATTACTGTAGCTACATTATTATAATTCCAATTTTACTCAAACACTATTACACGGCAGTGCTTATTATGGTTCTCTTTGGCATGCCTTCTTCTTTTTGTTGTTTCAAAATGAGGTTGTAGGCAAACAGCCGCCGAAAGGAGCATCAAAGAAACATTTATAGGCGACTCAATAAAAAAGAAAACACCCAAGGTCCGTTTATTAAGCAAAACAAGCTAATTGTTCACTGCCAACAGGCAGCTGTCAGTAGACGGGAGGAGGAGTGCGTATCCCTCCATCTAATGTTGCCACAGTAACGGCGCCCTAATCCCTTTCATCCAGCCGGCATGACGCTGCCAGCCTCCAAAACACACACACGCATGCACACGTTGAGCAGGCCTGGAGAAAAAGAAACAGTTTACCTGTTTTCTTTAAGAGCAGCTCAATCCCTTTTCTCTACATCGCTGAAAACAAGACGGTAGAAGGAGAATTTCTGCTTCTCTTAGCGACTATTTAGCCTTTTTTCGTAGCTGTTTGTTTCCTGGTAGAGCTGCCTCAGCGTCGCTTTAAAGCACCGCTATACGATTGGCTAACTTTCTGTCACCTCGACTCAACATGTCCTTTTATTGGATGCTCTTCTGCTCTGGCCAGCCCTCAGCAGGAGACATCTTTGTCGAGGGCAACGGGTTCAACGACTTAATTAGCCGGAGTGCTGCTCCGTTAAAGCATTTGCCCTTGTCGTTTTTTTTATGTGCTGCCCACCGCCCGCCGTCTCTGTAGGATTATAAAACGGCAGCGAGGTTCTCTTTAATGATACTGTGTCATTTCATGTTTCAATTTGGTGATTAGACCCGCGTTTTGGCGAGTTTTATGGGACTTGATTTATTGTTTTCCTTGTGCCCTAAAACAGCTGCACTAGGTAGCGAATGTTTGCTAAATGAGGTGATGTAGATTCATAGCCAATAAGGCATTAATTCAGTGAAAAGCTCCTAAGGAGAAAAAAAAAAACAATCAAGGTGACCCAAATGAAACAAAACTCTGCTAACCTCATTTTTGTTTCCCTGAGGGGAAACCGGGGCTAGGATTAACCTGCTATTGAATATTAATTAGTCATGGCTAACAATGAACCATGTGTGATTATAAATTGATTGTCATTTATCAATATTAGCTTTACAGAATAAAGAATACTATTATCAAACCTTCAAAGACTATGCAGATGTTGTGCAGTTGAACACATGTTTTGGATATATGAAGCCAGGATGGTGCTATATTTGTTGGTTAGTTGGAGGGGGGAAATGTGGGAGGCCAACTTATATTATACACAAAATGTGAGATGCAGTTTGTTCAAGGACAATAGACTTGCCTTAATCCCAAAAGCATGAAGTATGCTCTGCCTGCCACTTGGAAAGATGCAGACTGATTCAAACAAGGTGCACACTTGGGTCTTGTCTGCATTGGTGGTATTCTGTGTTTAATGTAGTAAATCTGCCCCCCCCTTCTCTGGCTACTTACTGACTTTCTAAGATTGTAAATTAATACGATTATTTATTTATTTTCTTCAGTGGTGGGATTTTAGAATCATCTGTTTTTTCCATCAGCTTTCTTTTGAAGAAAGGCATGCTGTCTAAATTAGAATAATAAACTATGCATTTATCATACAAGTGTACCTGGTTGAAATTGTTCTTTGAAAAACTGATCATGTTAAGTTTGGATCATTGGCTCAGCTCTTACAAGGTCAGAAAGTGGCCGCATGTTTGGCAGTGTGTGTATGGTTTGTATTTGGTGTTTTTTTGTTGTTGTTGTTTTTTTCCCTCTGTCTGAGATCATCTGTTTTGGTGGGAAATCTTTTTTGTTGTTGTTGTTTAGGTCCGGGAATTTGGCACAACAATTTAGTATTTTTCCATCAAGAATGTATGATTTTTCAAAATGGTATTTGCATCTGCAGTTTAAGGAATGTAATTTTCTGATATCCCACATTTCTTTGTATAATATAATGCAGTCTGGTAGTTGTTGATTCCTCCATGTATATCGAAAAAATATAACAATCTTTTTGGGGTCAGGGAACAGACTCATTAGTAGTTGTTAAGTCTTGGCTCCAGTGTATAGAGAACATGAAAAATTCACTCAAGTTGCAGTAGATGGGTAGAAATAGGCTAATGGTTGAGCCTTTATTAATTTAAGACCACTTAGTATGCCAACAAAAGGCAATACTATCCTTTAAAAGAGAAGTTGTAGTAATTCATTAATTAGGTATAGCCTAAGAACATTTAATGTGTTTAACCCACCACAGTATTTGATCTGGCACTACCTGAATTTATCGTTTCTTACAGGTACCTTATGAAACTGACCCACCGATGCGCTTGCGTTCATAAAATGATACTGTAGAAGTTTGTTTGTTTGTTTGTTTTTTCGCTTCTGACAACGTGATGACCCAGTTCCTAGTTTATTAGGGCAGCTACATGTGTATCACATCTGTTGATTTAAATAATGTCTCTGTATGCGCATTTTTAAACCCTGGAAACACCCTCGCCCTTTGACACACATAGCTTTAAGCTATGGCAAATTTGGAGCATAGGCGCTATGTGCTATAGGCTACTGTATGCAACATTTCATTAAACGGCCAGTTCCAGCACACCCTCGCGCAGAGATGCTGGGAGGGATGGGAGGGGGCGCTTTTGGTGGGTGGGACATGTGAGCACTATAGAAAGGGGGATGCTGCAGCCCCGTCCCCTCATATCGCTCTCCACCCAGCCCTAGAATAAAAACCACCGGTGACGTGCGCGCAGGGAAGCACCCAGCAGTATGTGCGCGCCCACGGGAGGGGCCGATAGAAAATGGCGAGTCTGTGCAAAAGGCAGCAATGCACGATAGAGAGGCGCGGCTTTCGGCAGGAACTTGACTCTTGGAGGCACAAACTCATTCACTGTGTAGGTAAGCTCGCTTGGCATTGTGTGTGCGTGTGTGTGGCGCGGTCCGGACGCCCGGTGGGTGCCGGTAACTGTGTGTTTTCGTTTTGGCTGAAGTGTGAAGAGCAAAGTGCCGGGGTTGTAGGGCCTAATGTCCACTGGTAAGCCTATAGGGTCTCTATGAAGCTGTCATTTTTTGTTGCGCACGGCAGTTGCCTGGCGCTGCCCGCCTCCCACCGGACATATCCAAAATTATTCAGCTCCAAGTTTGAGCTCTCTTGTCGGGCGTGTTGCCAGGTGTTCCACCTGCAGACTTGTGTTTGTGCACTGTTTGTCTGTTAAGTGCCGGATTGTTCAGAATATGAGCCTTTTGGAGCGATTGGGGTAATTTTAAATATTATTCTATAGCTGTTTATTTATTGTAAGCAGAGCAAGTCACGTGCGCAGATGGAGCTGCGCTTCGGCCAATCGGCTGCCCCGCTATAGGCTGGCCCGTGCCCGAGTGCGCGCCGCCGGATGAGCTTTTTAATAGGGGGAGGGCGGTGCGCGCCCTCAGCCTTCAAATATGACGCCCCCCCCCCTTCAACTGCCCTGGAAATCAGCTTTTGGGAGCGCGCATTGCTGCATTGGGGGAAATGTCCGTGGGAATAATTTTGTTTTTAGGGGGAAGGAAAACTATAGGCGGGGGTCGACAGGGACAAATGCCTCGGTATCCGCCTGTAAATCGGGCTTGAGACTTGTTGAAACGGCGCTCCTGGATGCGGTGGCAAAAGCTCTGCGGCTGAGGTTCGCTCGGCGCAGTTTACATTAATAGTTGTGATTTTAAAAAAAGGTTTATGACATGATCGCATTCTATAGCTCCTGCTGGGACAGTTAACGGCAGCGGCCTATTTTAGTTCTTATCTTATTGAAGAGCTGATAAAAAATCCGTTTTAACCTCTTCCTGTTTTACTTAATTTCTTCCTTTATTTTGGATTTCCTCATCTATACGTCTCTCCCACCCACCAATCGTTTTCTGCCCCAAATCGTTCATTTGTGGTGTATTTCATTAACTCAGTTTAATCCGGTTATATCAACCTTTCCCGATGTTATGGCAAGATTACCATCGACTCTCCGCCTCTGATCTTTTAACCTCTACGGGTTTTCTCTGGCTCTCTCCCCGGTTCATATATATATATATATATATATATATATATATATATATATATATATATATATATATATATATATATATATATATATATATATATATATATATATCAGTCGGAGGAGTCGGGGTGTTGCTGCGCCAGTTGTTTTTGGATGCGTTTCAGTATCCAGATGTTGCGCGTTGACCTGTCACCTACCCGTCCGACCGCTTTTTAATAGCCTGGCCTGATTCCGAGCAGTCTCGCGGTGCCTTTTAGTGAGAAAAGGTCAAACCGAAGGGGTGCAACTAGCGGTAAATTAAAAGGCTGGATAATCTCTGACCTTCAGCTGATGTGTTCGGCATGGAGCCACAAAGTATCACAATAAGCAGCAGAAACAAGACTCGGTTTTTCTTTCATTTAAAGTCGGATTTCTCACTGACATCATGGGACCCGTTTACTCACAAACTTAACTTTAACCTGTTTTCTAAGTTTACACATTGGCTGCAGTTGCACTGGCTTTCTGGGGTCCTGCTTTTGCTTTTTATAACATAATTAGTTGTGTTTGTATGACTTAGTGGGTCCCTGAGTTTGGGGATGGTTTTGGTCCATGACGTGTAACAGGGTTTGCAGGGTTGCACTTATTCACAATGAAAAGGAGCTGTTTGTAACATATAATAAACACCTGAAAAATGCAATACACTTAATTCAGTAAGGATTATATAAAGTGCCTTAGGAATTCTATAATAATACTAAATTTGATAGAGATACCCTAAGTATGATAAACACTCTGCAAGCGCTCCTGCATCTAGAATCCATGTAGTAATATCACAGTGATACCACAGGGGACACAAATACCACAAAGCTCAATAATGAACTCACAGTTGGATATTACTGCTTTAGCTCTGAATGGGGTGCTCTATGTGTGTGTGTCTTAGTTCCATATTTTTCAATTATTTGTCAGTTACATGTTCATACAAGGTACAGTTAGCAGTGCAATGCTTTGACGACTGCTCTTACACATGAAAATGATGTCAAAGGGAGCTATAAAATGGAAAGAGAATAGTTTACAAAATATAATCAAAAATATCCACTAAGATAAATTGGAAATAGAATAATTAACCAACTATAATCAAAAATATACTATTAAATATATCAAAAACGGGGTATGTTGTGGGAGGGGGTGTAAGATGCAACTGTGTATGTGTGTGCAAAATAATGCAGTGCAAATAGCATGACATGATGTCCAGATCAGTGAGGGAGTCAGTGAATGGTGTGTACGTGCGTGCGTGTGTTGGGGGATTGGGGGGGGGGTCCATCAGCTGCCCGAATGACCTATGGAAAGACGCACCTCCTCAGCCTCTCTGTGTTAGCCTTCAGGGAGTGAAAGCGCTTCCCTGACCTCAACAGAGAGAAGAATCCATAGTTAGGATGGCGGGGCACTTTCACAATCTTTCTGGCTCAGGTACTGCCTGCAGTAGATGGTCTGCAGGTCAGGAAGTTCAGTCTGAATGATGCATGCTGCTTTAAAGAGCTTGTCTGCCCTGCTTGGTACTGTGCCCAAACCAGACTGTAATGTTCCCCGTGAGGATGTTTTTGATGGTGCAGGTGTAGAAGTTCCGCAGTACCTTGGAGGGTGTCTTAGACGTTTGAGGTGGTAGAGATGTTGGCGAACCTTCTTTTGCTGTGGAGCTGGTGTGGCAAGACAAGGACAGGTCCTGCAAGATGTGTACTCCAAGGCGCTTGAAGCTGTCTAATTTTTCTACTGTGGCTTCATTGATCTGGACAGGCTGATAGCACCTCTCCTTCTTCTTGCTGCAGTCCACAATCAGCTCCTTTGTCTTGCTGACATTAAGCAGAAGATTATTGTCCTGGCACCATTCCTCCAGGTGTTTAATCTCCCCCAGGTAGGGCCTTTCATTATTGTCTGAGATCAGGCCCACCACTACAGTGTTGTCAGCAAACTTCACAATAGTGGTAGAGCTGGAAGTGGCCATGCAGTCGTAGGTGTATAGGGAGTAAAGCATGGGGCTCAGGACGCAACCCTGAGGAGGCACCAGTGCTGAGGGTGAGGGTGGAGGAGACATGATTGCCCACCCGCATTATTTGTGGTCTGTCTGTTAGGAAGTTGGAGATGCAGTCACACAGGGATGGATGGAATCCCAGATCCTCTAACTTGGTGGTGAGTATGAAGTGGTTGTGACGATATGCAAACTGCATAGGGTCCACGGTATCTGGCAATGAAGACGTGATGAAGTGCCTGACCAGCTTTTCAAAGCACTTCATCATGACTAATGTGAGGGCAACAGGGCGATAGTCACTGAGACAGGTTGGCTGAGGTTTCTTCATTTCTGCTTGTTGACATTCACAGGTTTGCAGTGCGTGGTGAGTCGCAGGGTCGGGCCAAAAGGCAGCAGTGGTTGCCAGCGCTCACAGCGAAATGTGCCATATCCATTTATTTGAAGGATAATTTGTTGCAGAAATGCAGAGAGTTGCAAAATTTTAAAAAATTAAATTAGGCTGCTTTAAATTATTGAGAATCTAGCTTTTTAACATTTGTATGTAAGTTGTATGTGTATGTATGCGTATATTGTGTCATCGGTCATCTCGCACACATGCCACTTTTATTAGATGTTATTGAGTATGCAACAGTCATTTTCTTGATAAATTGTTTGGCTAGTGAAATTTAACAGAAAGTAGCCCAAAAAGTCACACCAGCACAAAAACTCAAAGGTACTGAAATTAGAAACACCAAATGAAAAGCAGCAGCTTCAGTGGCTTAAAGGCAGGGTTTCCTGCACAGAGGGATTTGTTGCATCCCCTTTAAAGATGTTTTAACCAGAACCAAAAGAAGAAAAAATACCAGTGTTGTAATAAGAGTCATTTTAAACTACTTTTTATATACCCAAGCATAATCATCAGAAACAACAAGAAAAATGTCCAGATTTGTAAAACAGCACACACTTACTGACTTTACTGTACAATGACTGATCACGCTTATTCTCGTGAACCCCCTAAAGGTCTCATTCTGAGCGAGAAAACAAAATCCTGGCTTAAAGGGAAATCAAAACTCTTGACTTGACACCTGAGAAGCCTCTAGGCATCAGCCATGTTATAAGAAAGGTTTGCTGGCATGAGAATTCATACGTCTACGAGGCAGCCTTATTATTAACATACATATTGTTAACGGTGGCAGAGACATTTGGTTGAAGAAGGTCAGCTGAGAAAGATGGACACCTCACAGTTTATTACATTGCACAGTGATGTGCATGGATGCTGCTTGTCAACACAACGAGCCTCATCTTCTTGCCCCGTGCTGTACTGATAATAAATTAGGGCTTATATGCCATAGAAAGGTTAACATTATGAGTTGGGAGCAAATATAGCTCAACTGCTGATTCCTTTGACACATATTCTGTGGAAGAGAGTGTAGCTAATTTGATTGCTGAAAGGTTGTGCCAGTGCCGGAGAGAGACAGACTGTGTTGGAGATGTGGAGAAAGGTGTGAGTGGCAGATTGTTATTTATTTATTTTTTTAATCTTCCAACATTTCCAAGCATAGTATTGATAGCAGTAGTTGAGTTAGTCAGCATAGGTAGTAGGAGTGCACTGATTGTGCAATTCTGGGCTAATACTGATGTATAAAATAACAATTTGGCCCATACTTTAGTCTGTTTTTCTAAAATTTTTTGTTCTCTTATATCCTCCTTTGTTCTACAGAAACAACAAAATCTTTTGTTTCTGAATAGTTCACCTGTTGCAGAGTCTTTCAGCTCCTTGTCGCACACCTGTGAACATTTAACCCTCACGAGATTGATGTGGCACAACAGCTAAATTTCTGCTGGCACTGATAAATGTGATCTTACATCGTGGTGCGTCCATCCTAGCTACACTTTGCTAAAGTTAAGGGAAAAAACAGAATATCTGTCTGAAAACCTGGAGTTGTTAGGTGCTAGTTAAGAATGATTTCAGGCAGGGTTACAGCATAATATATACAGCCAATATTTGAATTTGAAAGTGAAAATGCTGCTTTTCTTTCAGTCCAGATTGCTGCTGGTTTATATTCTGCTCAATGGTTCAGAGGTCTTTTCCACCTCTAAGTGCTCATCTCTGTCACACGATCAGTAGTCCTTTGAGCTGAGTGTTTCCGGTTAATTTCCTTTTGTTTACTGCTGATTAATGAATGAGTTTCAGTCGAATCATGCTGATTTTGCAAGAGGATTTGACAGCATGGGCTATAAAGACAGCCGATGTCTCCTCCAATTAGAGTTAAATTGTGATAGGCAAGTTCATCCATTTTGGTTTAGTGTGTCAATAAATGAATAAATCTCCCTGATTTCTATTTATCTGTCCATCTTTCTATCTTTCTATCTCTCCGCCTTTCCCTCAATTACCCACTGTACTCAATCCTTGCCTTATCAAGTCAAGAAAATCCCTCCATCCCTCAATCACGCCTCTCTCTTTGAGTGGACAGCTTTTATTTCAGTAATGGACAGATGGACGCCCCAAGAGATCTTGCTGCTACTTTCTCATCTTGCTAATTCTTTTCATGGGCTTCCTGAAAAGGAAAACAAAACATGGCACATTTATCTCGAGCTGTTGGGGGGAGAGTGGCAGCGGTCCACACATTTGACCGGACTGGATGCCAACACTGTAAATCTCTACATATACTCTTCATTACACATGCATACGCACACACAAATGCACCCCCCACCCCCCCCCCCACCGCTGCAGCGGATATGCGTGGAGCTGCCTGAGGGGCTGATCCGTGCCAATCAGGAGCCCCGCGGAGGAGAGCTGCTCCCTTTGGAATAGGTTGGGGGGGGTTGCTATCAGTGAAAAAACAAAATACACCACTGGCACTAAAGTGAATGTCGAAAGAAGGCGTGCAAGTGCGTGCGAACCTTTATTTATCCAGAAAACGGATAAACGCTCTTTTACAGCGACGTCCTCCCTCTCGTTCAAATACACTGAACAAGCTGAAAGATTCAAACCGGCATCGCTCCTGTTACATGCATGCGTCGTTCATCCCCCAGTCTGAATTTGTTTCTAAACACCAAAAGTATTTCATCTTATTGTTGCAGGCTGTTGGAAAGTATGGCGCCTTTCAAGGGCAAATTCCTTCTACTTCTCGAGAGAGGAAGACGGCTGGTGACTTCCTAAAAAAAGCAGTTTTTCATGGCTGCTGTTATTGTTGTTTTTCTTTTCTTTTCTTTTTTTTTTTATCTTTAAGATAAAATTAGTTCTTTGCTGTTTGTTCCCCTGGGATCTTTGGCATGAAAACATAAAGTGATGGGGAAAGACTAATTATTATCTGTGAGTACTGGACCATCTTCAGCAGAAGTGTTGGTTACTTTGAAAACCACATAAGAGACTGGATTGCTTGTTACTGCAGTCTGTAAGAGGGGTTGGCCACTGAGCAATTAGATAAAGCTACAAAGGCCATCAGATGAACTTTATTTGGTTCAGTGCGGTCCTCCATGTTAGGGTGGTTATATCTACAGCTGAAATAGTCAATTAATAAATGAAATGGATTCAGGTAATTGTTTAAGCAAGGTTTTAATAAAAACAATCCATAAATTACCTGGTTCCTGCATCTTAATCGTTAATTTTTGCTCCTTTTTTTCAGTGTTTCATGATAAATTTGAATATGCTGATGCTTAGTTGGGCAGTTCAAGCTGTTTCTTCATGGCTGCTTTAGGATCAGTAAAAGTAGATACTTTTCCCCCCATTTTTTTGTTTCATTATAGAAAACCCGAGCTTGCTGCAGGTTCTGTGGCCTTACAGTTAAGAACCTCCCTGCACTTTTTTGTGTTTGAGCCATTACTCAGTATATACTTGAAGCCTCTCACAAGCCCATTTTCTTTCATTCTCTGCCCTTAATTATTTATTTTTTCACATTTTTTATTTCATTTAAGCTTGCAGAAGAAGGTCAGTGTGACAATCCTAAACCCAAGAGCGAGTAAGCA